>JAPTJF010000253.1:0-88392 GCA_029339195.1 Micractinium sp. NFX-FRZ
GAGCGGCACCGGCTGCGCGTCATGGTGGGCGGTTGGGCGGCATAGTGCGACACTGCCCGCCACCTGCTGCCCTGGTGATACACGAAACTATGCAAATGATGCACGTGAAGGTGGAGGCGGTGCCTGAAGAATAACAGGTGCTGCTGTGCCACGCTGCAGCGTGCTGGGCGGGACAGCTGCTGGGCGGCAGGAGAGTGCGGCAGCACGCAGCACCTGGCTGCATGCGGGAGTGTTTCTTTGCCCTGGCCGCTACACACCCCGGCACATTATGCGTGCACTGTCATTATAAAGCATCATATTATTATGTGATGCGTGGTTCCCACCTCCCGGCCGTCACAGGAGGCGGTGCACGTGCGCCGCGGTGTGCAGCCCCCGGAAGCGAGTGATGCGTCCCACAGCGCTGATAAGCAGCCTGATAAGCAGCCCGGGAATCTATACTTTTTCTTACTGATGACCATACCAGGGAAGTGGGACAGAAAGGATGGTGAGGTCTGGCAAGAAGCCGGGGAGGCCAGCGGGCCCTCCAGATCCTACCGGGTAGGAACTGGTAGGACAGAGTAGGACAGGGTAGGCACAGCTAGGTTGATCCTATGGGTGCTAGGACTGGTATAGGACGGGGGTAGGACTTGGCCGTTCCCACAGTGGATGTGTGCCGCCGTCTGCCTCCCTCATGCTCTTGCAGTGCCCCACTTTGATGCCAAGTCAGAGGTGGATGCCTACATGAGGCAGCAGGTGCGGCCCCACTCCTCAGTGCAATCCATTGCAGCTTCATGCATGCAACGGCTGATCACAAGGGCCTGCATCGGGCGGCTCCAGCAGGCAACAACCTCTGCGTGTGCAGCACAGCCCCTCCCCCGCTCAATAGACATGCTGCGGGATCTCTCTCATGCCCCGCCGCACCCCGCTCTGCCATGTTCCCCCACCCGCCTGGACTCCCTGCAGCTGCCGGGCGCCTGCACCAGCATCCTGCCCTCCATTTTCTACGAGAACCTGCTGCCGGGAGGGGGCATGGAGCCTAACAAGCAGCCGGATGGAAGCTACGCCCTGTTTGTGCCAGCGGGGCAAGCGAAGGTGAGCCCAAGCTTGCAAGCAAAGCCTTTGCAAGCCTGGCACTGCTCATCACTAATTTCCTGGTCGCTCAGCGGGTTGGGCTGAGTCTGTTCGTGCGGGTGGGGGGTGCCAAGTCGAGTTGACAGCGGGGCCAGTGGGCAGGGCGTGGGTGTGTGGGGGGGTAGGGGTCGCAGGGAAGCCGGGGAGGCACAGCATAGCGAGCAGTTTGGGAGTGGTGGCCTGTGTGGCACACATGCCAGGTATGCCAGGCAATGTGGTGCTCTGCGGCAGCTCACGTGTCCCTGCCCGGCAGATGAGGCGCCGCGGCTATTCCCAACTCTCTGCCGGCCATAGTGGAGCCCTGGCTGCTCTTAACCCTGCTGATGACTGGCTTCCCTTCCACTTGCTCAACCTTTCTGTTGTGCAGCTGTCGTGGTGCGCGACGGCCGACATTGGCGGCGTGGCAGCAGCCGCCATTGTGGGCGGGCCGCAGCGGTATGGAGGGAAGACGCTGGGGGTGGCGGGGGAGCATGCCACGCTGGCAGAGGTGGCAGACATCTTCAGCCGCGTGTTTGGCAAGCAGGTGCGAGACATGCGGGAAGGAGGGAGGGAAGGAGGTTGGGGTGGCAGGGAGTCAAGCCATGCTGGCAAGGGTGGTGAGGTCGCCAGCTGCGTGGTCAGCAAGCAGGTGCGAGGCGGGGCGCTGCGATTGGCTGGAGGAAACCGAGGACAGGCCGCTTTTGTGTGTGGCGAGCATCCAAAGGGTGCCGGACGCGCCCTTCTTGGCTCCTCGCCTCTTGCGCACCCTGCCGCTGCCCTCCCTGGCCCCTGGCACGCGTTGCCTGCTCCTGTTCCAAGCCGGCTGAGCCGCGCCCTCCCTGCAACCCCTCCCTCTTTCTGCTGCCCCAGGTGTCCGCGGTCACCCCGCCTGCGGACGACTGGGCGGCGGCGGTGCAGGGTTCTGGCGTCCCCAAGCCTGCCGCTGAGGATCTGGCCAACATGTTCCTGTTTTACGACACCGTGGACATGAGGCAGATGCGCCCGCTGGAGCAGACGCGTGAGATGTGGCCGGACGTGCAGGGGCTGGAGGCGTGGCTGACGGCGCACAAGGACAAGTTTGCGCAGCTGTTCGCCTGAGCTGCGCTGCTGGTCAGCTGCTCCGGCAGCGCAGCAAGCCTGCTTGTCCAGCTGTGTGCCTGAGCGGCGGTGCCGAGCTGTCTGTCTTTGCCCCAGCGGCACCCGTTGTTGGCACCCCTGCAGCCGCCTTGCCAGCATGGGCGGTCTCACACCCGTCCCTGGCCCTGTGTGCGAGCCGATTTTGCCTGTGTATCTCCCTGCCTGTTCTCGCGCGCTGACACCGACGCATGATGCTGTTTCCAACCGAGCGCCTGTGCTTTGCAAATTTGCAGTGGCCTGCCTTGTCTACCACCTGCCTTGCCTGCTGCTCGCCTCATCGCGTCTCGTGCCACTTGTCTCATGCCAATTTTAAAAGCCAAGATGTTTCGGTGTCAGCTCACTGTGTGTATCATACCATTTCTTTGACAGCCGAGCACCAGCCTGAGCTGAGCTCGAGCGGGCATCAACAGCTGAGCACCAGCCTGAGCTTGATGCAGGCCGGTGCTGGTCAGTGATGGATGAGTCACTGTAGAACACTTCAGGACTTGGTGCAGCAGGGAGTGACTGACTGACCATGTACTGACCGACTGACCACGTATAGTAAAGTGACCGGTAGACATGGGAGCGTTGCACCGGCCTGCCTGGTGGCCACATGGCATGCCGGAACAGGTGCCTGAAACGGGATGCCACTTGGCAGGCTATGCCAGTGTGCTCTTATGATAGTTTCGGGGCTCAATTTGCGGGGTTAGAAGGCCGAACTGCACGCAAACCGCTGACCGCGAGATGCATGCTGCGCGCTTTCTGCACGGCCTCCTCCTCCCCAACGGCCGCTTTACGCCACACCATAGCTCCCACCGTTCTGAGCACAAATTGTGACTTGCACAGCCAGCCTGCTACGCTGCCCCCGTGCCCTCCCCAGTGGCTCCCTGCGCCAGCAAGCACCAAATTATACTAGAGCCAGCAAAATGCAGGACCTCCGTATAGGCGTGCTGGCGCTGCAGGGCAGCTTTCGCGAGCACATGACCCTGCTGCGCCGCATTCCGGGCGTGGAACCGGTGGAGGTCCGCACAAAGGAGGAGCTTGACAGCGTAGCGGGGCTCATTATCCCAGGTGCGCGCCGCTGAGGCCCCGGGTGGGGGAAGCGGCCCAGCCGCCGCCGCCGCTGCCTGCCGCCGCCGCTGCTGCCGCCGCTGCACGCGCACACCCCATCCCGGTCGTCTATGGCACCCTTTGTGTCCTACCAGCCGCCCACCCTGGCAGCCCATCGCCCACAGTTTGCACGTTCGTTGTGGTGGGCGGCTTATGCCGCGCCCGCCTGCTCAGCACCCAGCACCCACCCACCCCTGGGAGAGAGAGAGCCCTTGTAACTGCTGCTGCCCGCAGGGGGGGAGAGCACCACGATGGCGCTCGTGGCGGAGCGCTGGGGCCTCATCCCCCAGCTGCAGGCCTTTGCCGCTGCCCGCCGCCCCATCTGGGGCACCTGTGCCGGCCTCATCTTCCTGGCCAACCGCGCCTCAGGTGGGTGCTGGCCCTCCGTTGCACTTTTGCTGGTGGGTTGGGCTGGTGGAGCCTGCGTGGCACCCTGTGCAGGCTCATCCCATCCGCCTAGCGAAATGCTCCTCGAGTATGCGTCTGGTTGAATCGAATGTCCACTTATGCGTTATGCGCGTGTGTGCTTGCTGGCGGGATGCTGGCTTGCTGGGTGCTGGCAGCAGGCGGCGTGAGCCAGCCTCTGCGACAGACACAGTCGCAGCGGCAGCAGCTGGGGAGGATAGACGGCGCAAAGTGCTGCAGGGCAGCTTCGCGACCACGGGGCTGGCCGCGCCTGCTGTGCGCCCCTGCCTAATTGCCGCAACCGAACACATGCTGTCCTGCTCTGCTGCTGCCGTGCGCCTGCAGGCATGAAGGAGGGCGGGCAGGCGCTGCTGGGCGGGCTGGACTGCATGGTGCAGCGGAACTTCTTTGGGGCCCAGGTGGGTGCTTTGGGCACGTTAATGTTTGGAGAGAGCCTGAGGACGGGAGGAAGGCTGGCAGGCTGGCGGGCTGGGCAGGGCACGTGTTGCATGGATGGGTGTGGAGAGAGTGGCAACGCGAGATGGCTTGGTATTTTGGCTCCCGCTTTGCTGCAGATCAACGCCTTTGAGGTGCACCTGCCCGAATCCTTCTGCCCCTGGAGCCGCACCTCACACCCATTGCTTCCTGTCTCCATGTTCCCAACCCACACTCGCCCCGCAGATCAACAGCTTTGAGACGCAGCTGCCCGCGCCGCCCTGCCTGCCGCGCGGCACCGACCCATCCGACACCTTCCGGGCAGTCTTCATCCGCGCCCCCGGCATCACTGAGACCGGGCCGGGTGCGCTTGGGTGGCAGCTAGGGCTGTTTTGCCAGCCGCCGGCGAGGAGGTTCTGGCAGAGTGCGGCCATGGTGGCCCCTCCAGAGCCAGGCCGCCGTGGCCATGCAGCCAACCCTTCTACTCTGCAACTTGCGTGCTCCTGAGGGGGCCCTCATGGCAGTGCAGCCAAGCCTTCTACTCTGCAACCTGCGTGCTCTTTCTTTTTTCCTCCTTGGCAGTGCCGCCAACCCTTGGTATTCTGCAACACATGTGCTTACCTGCCTTTTGACCTTGTTTGACCTTGACGTTGACCGTGTCGCAACCGCAGCCGTGGAGGTGCTGGCGGAGTATGCCCTGACTGCTGAGGAGCGCGCGGCGCAGCAGCGGGACAGCGTGGTGGTGGCGGTGCGCAGCGGGCACCTCATGGCCACCGCTTTCCACCCGGAGCTGACGCAGGCAAGCTGTTCAGTGTGGGCATGCCTGCGTGCAGCAGGGATTATGGGGCGTTTAAGTGGTGGGTGGGTGGGTGGGCAAGGTCTGCGGGTGTGGGATGTGTGCGCTCAGCAGTTGCCGTGAGGGAGGCGAGTAGCCAGGGTTGAACGTGGACACATTTGCACCGCTTCTCCTCTTACGAAAGGCTCAGCATGCTTGCGCTTTGCTGCAGCCCTGCGCCTTCTAATGCAACCTTCCTCTTGCTGCCCAAACGTGCACACTCTGTGCCGCCCCACCTACCCTCCCACAGCACCCATCTCTTTGAATGCCCCAGGTTTGCATTTGCTCCCGCAGGACCAGCGGTGGCACGAGCTGTTTGTGGAGATGGTGCAGCGGCACGCAGCCGACGCGGCGGCAGCAGCAGCGGCGGCCCCCACGCCCGACCCCTTTGCCAAGCTCGGCCGTGCACCCACCCGCCCTGCTGACCTGCCTGTGTACTAGGCGGGAGGCGGGGAGGTCGTCATTTTGGAGCGATCTATCCCTTGCCTTGGCGACTCAGGGTGCAGCCGTCTGGCCGGCCGCTATGCTGTGCCTTGGGGGCAGCAGCCCCGGCGCACCAGCAGGCACTCTCTTGCTCGTAGTTGGGCGCTACACCAACCATGCCTTCTGTGTGCCCCCCGCTTGCACCCATGCCTGCTCGCCTCCCCTCCAGCTGGTGTAATCACAACTGCTGCATTCCCTTTGGCGCCACACCCAGGGCCCCCCTGCCCGCTCGTCTCCCCGCCAGCCTGCGCTCCCCTGATTCATTCTTTCCTGGCCTGGGTGGGACGTGTCACATTCATGAATTCCTTGTTTGCCTCCCCGGCAACCATTTCATTGTTCGCCTTGCTGCAACACATGCCTCACTGGAATAAGCTGAGCAAAGAGGGCGGGGCTGGGGGAGGATGGCAAGGGAGATAGTGGTGTGGCTGCGGGAGCGCGCCAGGCAGGTTGCAAATAGCAGTGGAGTGGAAGGCGGGGGAGGCCAGCGGCTTGGCTGGTGTGGCACCTGCCGCCATTCGGGCAAGACAGGTGGGTGTCGAGTGCTGGACGCAAGCTGGGGAGCAGTGCACAAATAAAGAAGAGAGGAGGGGAGGCTTGGGAAAAAGGGAGGGGGCAGCCATGAAACATGGGGGAGGGAGGACGGGGGGGTGGGAGGGAGAAAAGAGAAAACAGTTCTAGTGTCTCTATTTCAGCAATTCGTCAGGAGGGGAAGGGCCACTGGTGGCGGAGGCCGAACGATATGGGCTGGGCTGGCAGCAGGGCGCAGGGTTTAGGCAGTGGGAAAAGTTGTGGGTGGGGGGGTGGTCACGTCTAAGGCACCCTTGTTGCAGGGGCGGTTCCGGGGGCTGGGGTGCATGGGGGCAGGGGGTGCATGATGCAGTACATAGGTCGATCCGGGTGGGGGCTAGTGAGCGGGATACCAAAGGAGCAGCGCTTTGCAGCACGCTGCAGTGCGTTGCGAGAAGGGGAGGGGCCGCCTGGGCCCGAGCCCGGCGGCATCGCTGCGGCATTCAGGGCGGCAGGGGGTACAAAGGGTCGGCAGGGGGGCAAAAGGCGCAACGTGGGATGGGATGGGATGGGGTGGGGCTAGTCGAGGATCAGAGGGGAGACAAGCGGGCACATCAGGTTGGTGGGTGGCTTTCAGGGCAGGATCCTGAGCAGGCTTTATGCAGGGAAGGGAAAGAGTGCGAGCCGAGCGCTCCTCAGCTGCACCGCCCGCCCAGCGCGCCGCCAGGGCCTTTCAATGCAATGGGGAGGGTGGCGGCGGGGGGCCAGGCAGGCGGCCCGTGGTCAGCGGCGCCGGCGCCGGTGCCGGCGCTGGCCTCACGGCACAGCCTTAACGGTGCCGGCAAGCATCTGCCTTGCGGCACTAGCAGCTAGTGCAGGGCTGTGTTGTGTCGCGGCAGCTACGTCTGACACGTGGCGGGCTGCTCAAATGACCAGGCCGCCTCGCTTCAGCACGGCCTGCACCTCCCAGTCGATGGCGATCAGGGCAGCCAGCTCGCGGTCGCTCAGCAGCTCCGCCGAGGCGTTGGTGGCGCGGCACATGAGGGTGCTGCGGGAAAACGGGGGGGAGGGAGGGGTTGAATGGGTGTGAGAAGAGGGCGGCAACATGTTTCGGCAGAGGGGAGGGAGGGTTTGGTGGCACTGGTGCATGGGGGCCAAGGGAAGCGAAGAGAGTAAAGGCAGGGCGGGGGAGGACGAGGGGCGGGGCACGCCCTCACCGGAGTGCTCCCTAGTATGGGGCAGGGGAGGCGGGAGGGAGGGCTGGAGGCTGGGAGGCCTGCCGGGCATGGCGTGTGCACCCACCCATCCCCGCCACCCACCGGCTGCCCCCCTGTGCGAAACCCACCCGCTCCTGCTCCCCTGCCTGCTCACCGGTTGGGCACGGCGGTGCGCACGGAGGCGTGCTTGAGGGCGATCCACCAGCAGGAGACGAGGTCGTGGATGAGGAGCTGCTCGTTGGCCAGGTACTGCAGGCGGAGACAGGAAGGGGAAGGGCAGGCAAGGGCGGGGGTGAGATTCGAGGGAAGCAGATCATGTAAGGCAGGCGGTTGATTAGGCGGTGCTCATTGGCCAAGACTTTCGGACGCGGCGGCAGTGGCGTGTGCGATCCAGCTGTTGCACGCATGCCATGCACCGCTGCCCCGCCAGCGCAGCGGTTGCAACATGCACACGACGCTGATGACCCCGCCGCCAGCCCAGCGGATGCACCCGTGGAGGCGCCGCCCACACACACACAGGCACACAGGCACACACACACGAACCTGCATCGGGAACTTGCCCTCATATGCCGCCTCCAGCTGTATGCATAAGAGGCGGGTGGGGCAGGAAGATGAAGGGCAAGCGGGGGGAGGGCGCAACAAGGCAGGAGCCAGAAGAGGACGGGGTGCCAGGGGCGGTAGGGCGGCACCCACAGGGCAGGAGCGGGTAAGGGTGAGGATAAGAACCGTAACCCAGGAACCCTAAGTGATTTCTGCTTGGGGTTGGCAACTTTCAGGCATGGCTGCCGCTGGGGGCAGGCCGGGGAGTGCAGCCCCCGGGGAAGGGCAGCAGCAGCGGGCGGCAGCGGCGTGCGGGAGATGGGTGGGCATGTGCCGGTGCGCAGGCAGCTGGCTGGCCGCCCCAACCCAACCCAATCGCACCTGCAGCTGGCGGAGGTATTTGAACAGGTGAAGCCCGCACTCTATCAAGTGCTCCGTCATGTAGACCTGCGGTGCGGGGCGGTGGGGTGGGGCAGGGCGGCGGGTGGAGTTACCTCTGGGCAGCTGGTGATGCAGCTTCGGCGGGCGGCGGCAGCAGGCGCCACCGGCAGCCAACCGGCCCACCCACCTTTGGCTGCAGCTGCACCAGCTTCTGCCCCCAGGTGGTCAGCTGGTTGCGCAGCATGGCCTCCAGCTTGCTGTCCTGCTCCTCCTGCTCCGTGACGATGGTGTCGCAGCTGGCGGCGCTGTCGGAGCGGCCGCTGCTGGCCAGCCCGCACTCGCCGTCGTCGCCGGCCTCCCCCTCCTCCCCGCAGGCCGCAGCATCCGAGCTGAGCCGCCGCCGCTTGCCCTCGTCCTCCTGATCGGGGAAGGAGGGCGCGGGAAGCGGTTAGGGAGGCAGGCAGGAAGCTAGCAGTTATCGCCCACCCCTGAAGCGATACATGTCCGGGATGGCCCGCCACCCGACAGGTTGGCGTGCTCACCCGTGGCGGCGTTTCCAAGCGGGCCTCATCGGGGGTGATGCCGATCTCCGCTGTCTCGCGGCGGGGGTCCGCGCAGCTGGCGCTGCACTCGGCCGGGTCCATTGTCGCGCCCTCGTGCGTGGTGGCCGGAAGGCTGGCGCGGCGGTACCAGCCGATCAGAAGAGGTCTGAGGATTAGAGCAGGCATTGGGAGGGCCGGGAATATGAGGGGGAGTTGGCGGGGCAGTTTCACAGGATTCACCCCAGGTTCACAGCGCCCTCCCAGCCCACCGCCAGTGTGGCATTCAGCCTCTGATTGGCGGGCTGGCGCTTTATCTGCACGGGCGGGTCCCTCGTGTAGTTTGTGGGCTAATAAAAACGGCCGGGGGCAGTGGGGGCTGCCCAGGGTGCGCGGGGGGCGCCGGGACCCGAGTAGCCACGAGCAGCCGCTGGGGAAGTCAAAACCATGGAGCAGTTTGGCACGGAGAGGTTACACAGCAGAGGAAGCAACAGCCAATCATATACAAAACCGAACACATGATTCAGAGCAACAACACACATACATATTGATCAACAGGCAAACATCCAGCAAGGGTGCATGGGTGCGGGTGGGGGCGGAGCGGGCCCGGTATCTGGTACCGCCGGCCCCAGGTCGGCCGGCCAGTGCCCGCCCGCCTGCCCATGCTGCCAGGCAGCGCCTCTGAGCAACAGACCGCGTCAACACAGTCCCGCTGCTGCCGACCCAGCCGGCTATAGGAGTCCAACTTTGCTGCACTGCCAGCCGAGGCGCCCAGCTGAGGCGACCTTCTGTAGTGGAACGCACCCGCCTCGTGCCGGTCACGTCAGGCTGGGCAGCTTGAAGAAGCTGGAGGCGCCGCCGCCCGACTGCGCCGCCGCCTTGCTCTGCAGCCGCCGCAGCTCGGAGGGAGAGAACTCGAGGAGGCGGGCCAGCACCGGCACCATGGTGGAACCCGCGGGCAGCTCGCCTGCAGGGCGGGGCGGGGGCGGGGCGGGGCAGCCAGGGGGTGAGAAGGCGGCAGCTTGGTGGATCGGGCTGCTTGCCTGCCAAGGCGGGGCGGGGGCGCCAGGGGGTGGTGGAGGGGCAGCGGAGAGCGGGCAAAGCAGCGGGGGGCGACATGGGAGGGCGAAAGCCGTGGCACCAAGCATGCACTGCCCCACCAGTGGCTGGCGGTGCAAGGCAGGCAGGAGCGGGCGTGGCGTGGTGGGCTGCAAGAGCGGCGGCCGACCAAGGCGTCCACAGTACCCGCCCCTGCCTGCCCGCCAGCCTGCCGGTTTTGCATCCAACCATGCCAACAACGCAGCAGGCCTGGGCGCCGGCCAGGGTGATCCACCAGCCCCCACCCGCCCCGCCCCGCCTGCCCATGCCAACTCATCCCCTGCGGCCCCGTACACCCGGAAATCAACCCACCCGACTCGAAAGCGCGCAGCAGCACGTTCTTGAGGTAGTCCACGTCAACCAAGCCCCGCTTCTCCTTGCGCCTGCAGCAGAAAGGGCAGGCAGGCGCAGAGAGGCGTGGGCGGGTGCAACGGTACGGCCCCACGGGCAAAACCACACCGACTGTCATCCCCACCCCACCCATCTCGCCTCTGCAACCTCCCGTTCCAGCATTCATGATTTCGTCCTGTTCCAAAGCGCCGCACTGCACGCTGTGTGATCATCCCCAAATCCCCAACCTCCCTACAGTCGATGCAACTCCCCTCATGTGGCTGCGCCCCTTTCTGCTACCCTTACTTCCTACTCGAATCACCTGAGCTCAGCAATCTCCTCCTTGAGCACCTCGGTCGCCTTGTCCCGCAGCGCATGCGTGTGCTCGCTATCCACCAGCTCCCGCTCCAGGGCAGCCATGCGCTCATGCAGCACCGCCAGCTGCACACTGGACGGAGCACCGGCGGCGGCGGCGCCAGCCGGCGGCAGCCGGCGCCCGCGCGGCAGCGCCTGCGCCGGCACCACCCCCGCCGCTGCGCCCGCGGGCTGCGGCGCCGGCTGCTCCTCCGCCGGCTCGATCTCGGAGGAGATGCTGTCTGCACGGCTGGCCCCAGCTGGCGGGCGCCGCCCAGGCGGGCTGGTGGCGCGGCTGCTGCCGCCGCTGCCCACCGCCGCGGGGAGCGAGGGCGGCGGCGAGGCCGCTGCCGCCTCAGCATATCCCACTGTGGGGCCGGTGAACCGCAGGGTGGTGCCTCCAGGCGACAGCAGGTTCTCCAGAGAAGGCTCTCCAGACCCCAACCTGCCCAGGTCGTTGCCAGCACCAGAGCGGCCGCCGCTCCCCAGCGCCGCTGCCACCGCTGCCGACACGGCTGCTGTGGAGTTGGGCATGGCAGCGCCCGATGCTGCGTCTGTGCCTGGGGAGCCTGCTGCCGCTCGGCCCGCTGGCGCGGCAGCCGCTGCAGCAGCCGCCGCCTCCTGGGCTGCCTGCATTCGAGACTCGGCGTTTGCTGCCCGCTGCTCGGCGGCCTCTGCTGAGCGCTGGGCCGCTTGCAGGTCCGCCTACAAGGGACGGGTTGAAGCGGGCATGGCAGGAGGCAGAGGTGTAAGCGGGCACGGCAGGAGGCAGAGGTGTGAGCAGGTCCCCCTTGCCCTTGCCCAATGATTTGACCGCGCAGCGGGAGCAACATGCGTGCCAGGCAGCTGTTCAACTTGCAGGGCAGGCGCTGCCTTGCCTTGCGCACAACCCACACTGTAACACACCTGCAGGGACGCCGCGCGGTCACGCTCAACCGCCAGCGCCGCCTGGGCCGCCTCCAGATCAGCGGTCAACACCGCCTGCCGCGCCTGCAGCTCTGCGGCAGCAGCGGACTCTGCCTCCGCCACCTCCTGCTCCACCGCCCCCTGCTCTCGCGCCGCCTCCAGCTGCTGCTGCAGCCCCTGCCGCTGCTGCTCCAGCTCTTGATGCGCAGCCTCCGCCTGCCGCCGCGCCTCCTCGGCCTGCTGCTGTGCCGCCTGCAGCGCTGCCGCCGCCTCGGCCTGCTGATCCTGGGCGGCTGCCAGCTGGCGCCGTGCCTCAACCAGCTGACCTGCCTGCTGCCGGGCCACCGCAAGCTGCTGCTGTGCCTCTGACAGCTGGCGCTGGGCTTCAACTTGCGCCGCCTGTGCTGCCGCCAGCTCAGCAGCCGCCTGCTGGGCGGACGCAGCGGCATCGTCCCGGGTTTGCGCCTGTGCCTCTGCCGCCTCTGCCACCTGCTGCCGGGCGGCCTCCAGCTCTGCCTGCAGCGCGGCTGCCTCTGCCGCATTCTGCTCCAGTTGCTGCTGAAGGTCCGCCAGGCCAGCACTGGCCGCAGCTGCCGCAGCCGCCGCAGCCTCGGCGCCTGCCAGCTTGGCTGCCACCTCCTCGTGCTGCCCCGTCAGCGCCGCCAGCTCCGCAGCCAGCCGCTCCCTCTCAGAGCCCGCCCCCGCCGCTGCTTCACGGGCTGCCGCCAGCTCCGCTGCCGATGCATCGGCCGCCTCGGTAGCTGCTGCCAGCTGCTGCGCGAGCGCTTCCTTCTCTGCGCCTGCTGCATCCGCCGCCTCGCGGGCAGCCGCCAGCGCCGCTGCCGCCACGCCCGCTGCTGCCAGCTGCACTGCCAGCTGCTGATTCTCGGCAGCGCCTGCCTCCGCCGCCTCCTGAGCTGCTGCCAGCTGCTGCTCCAGCGCCTGCTGGCGGGCAGCGGCACCGGCGGCAGCCTCCTCCTGGGCAGCCCGAGCCGCTGCCAGTTGCTGCTCCAGCGCCTGCTGGCGGGCCGCCGCCCCCTCCGCCTGCTGCCGTGCCGCCGCCAGCTGCTCAGCCAGGTGCTGCTTGTCAGCCACCAGTGCCTCTGCCGCGCTGCGAGTGGCTGCCAGCTCAGCTGCTGCGGACTCTGCCCCCGCCAGGCGCTCCGCCAGCTCCTGCTGCTGGGCCTCGGCAGCGGACGCCGCCTCCCGGGCGGAAGCCAGCTCAGCAACGGCCGCATCTGCAGCCTCCTGTGCCGCTGCCAGCTGTGCGGCTGCCGCCTGGGCCGCTGCCAGCTGCGCAGCAAGATGCTCCTTCTCTGCCACCGCCGCCTGGGCCGCCGCCTGCTGCTCCTCGGCACCGACACGCGCGGCCGCCGCTGCAGCAGCTGCCGCATCCAGCAGCTGCTGCTGCTCGGCTGCCTGGGCCCTCATGCTCTCCACTTGCTGCTGCAGGTCGGTGTCACCTGCTGCCAGCTGCTGCCGAAGCTCAGCCAGCTCCTGTTCCCGCCCCTGCACGGCGTGCTTCAATGCCACCGCCGCCTCCTGGGCTGCCGCCGCCGCCTGCTCTGCTGCCGCCTGCCCCGCAGCCGCCACAGCCGCCAGCCGCTGCTGCTCTTCCAGCTCATCTCGCAGCCCCCGCTCCCGCTCCCCCACCTCCTCCTTCCCCCGCTGCTCAGCCGCCGCCAGCTGAGCCGCCAGCTCATCCACCCGTTGCCGCTCCGCCTCTGCCTCCTCCTGCACCGCCGCTAGCTGCTGCTCCAGCGCAGCAACCGCAGCTGCCGCACGCTCCTGCTCAGCTGCCAGCTGCACCTGGGCTGCCACCAGCTGCTCCTCAGCCGCCTCACGGGCCTGTGTAACCTCCCCGCCCGCCGCCTGCACCAGCTGCTGCAGCTCCTGCTCTGAGGCAGCCAGGCGGGCCAGCTCATCTCTCAGGGAGTCTGCCACTGCCTCTGCCTCCTGCTGGCGAGCACCCGCTGCCTCCAGCTGCTCTCCCAGTGCCTGCCGCACCTCGTGCGCCTCCACCGCCGCCGCCTGCAGCTGCTGCAGCTGCTCATGCGCCAGAGCAGCCTCGGCCGCCTTGTCCGCCGCCTGCTGCTGCGCATGGTGCAGCGCCGCCTGCGCTGCCCCCGCCTGCTCGTCAGTGGCGGCGCTGGCCGCAGCCAGCCGCTCCTGCAGCCGGGCTGCCTCATGCTGTGCCTCGACCAGCAGCCCCTGCTGCCGCTGGTGCTCCTCGTGCAGCAGGGCGCCCTCTGACGCCTTGTCTGCCAGCTGCTGCTGCAGGTGGTGCCGCTCAGCTTCCAGCTGGTGCACCCGCTCCTCCAGCGCAGCAGTCGCGGTGGCGCCGGTCTCACCGCCCTCGCCAGCCACAGCGGCCGCGGCGGCAGCAGCTGCCAGAATCGCCGCCTCGTGCTCCTCCTGCTCCTCCAGCTGCTGGCGCAGCTCATCAGCCTCAGCCGTGGCTGCTGCGCAGCGTTGCTCGGCAGCAGCCGCAGCCGCCTGCGCCCCTGCCAGCTGTTCTTGAAGGTGCTGCTGCTCCTCCTGCATGCGGCGGAGTTCTTGGGAGCCGGCGCCTCCCTGCAGCAGCAGCAGCAGCGGGGCATGTTGGGGGCAAAAAGGGGCAGGCGTTTAGAGGCAAGAGAGTCCATCTGGCATAGGAGGTTTATACCCCACAGCACCTGAAGGCAAACGCCCTGCAGCACATCCTGGCAAGGCACAAGCCAGCGGTGCGCGTGCCTTAGTGGCGGTGGCAGGGAAGGGCGAGAAGTCTCCGGGGGTCCGGGCCGTCGTCAGAGCCAGCTCCTACAGCAGTGAGTCAAATGGGAGGGCACGCGGGGCGTATGTTAGCATTGCAGAGGGCAGAGGGAACACCACGTGTGGCACCTTTGTAGCGCCCAGAAGCCCACCACGGCAGCAGAATGGCGGCAGGAGCAGGCGCCACCTGCGCCGCACCTGCTGCATCCCCAGCGCCCGAAGCTGCTCCACCTCCTGCCTCAGGGCCAGCCGCTCCTGCTCAGCCGCCGCCAGCTGCGCCTGCAGCGCCTCCAGCTGCAGGCACAGAGGAACACAGAGGAGGCATGAGTGCATCGGTCATCAGCGGCAGCGCCAGCGCTGCGTAGCCACTCACACAACATACAGGCCAGCCAGGTGCGCCGGCCAGCGCGGGCTGCAGCAGTGCTGCCCTGTAGTGTTCACAAACCACCGAGCCCTAACACGTGTGGCCACCCCCTCACTCTGTGGCAGTGTGCAGCCCCGCTGGCGCTCTGTCCAAAAAAAGACCGCCATCGTGAGGCACCCAACCCCGCCGGCACAGGCTTTCCGGGAGCACAGGGACTGCTGGCAGGCCCACCCCTCCTTCCGCATTACCTGCCGGTGCAACTCGGCTGTCTCTTTGTCGGGGGAGAAGGCTGGGTTGGTGATGGCTGCGCCCGTGGGCGTGGCGGGCAGTGCGGGCGACCGTCCGTCATTGCCCATGCCAAAAGCCGGGGCCGGCCCGTCGTCAAACCCGAGCCCCAGCAAGTCGTCGCCGCCCTCCCAACCCCCGCCGCTGACGCCGCTGGCAGATGCGTCCAGCAGGTCAGCTGCCGACGGCTCAACGTCGACAAGGTTGTCAGCCTGCTGCTGAGCCTGCTGTGCTTGCTGCACCTGCTGTGCATGCTGTGCTTGCCGCTCTGCCACCACCAGCTGCTGCCTCAGAGCGTGGGCCTCTGCCGCCAGCGCCTCCCGCTGGGACTGCGAGTCAGCCAGCTCAGCCTGCAGGCAGGCAGGCAGGCAGCGAGGCGGACAGGCAGGGAGATGAGCGGGCAGGTCGGCACATACATGTGTGCAGGGGAGGGACCAGGGCAGGGCAGCTGGCCAAGCAGGCGGGCAGGCAGGCGGGCAGGCAGAGGGCGGGCAGGGAGGCAGCAGGCAGGGCGGGCAGGCCAGGAATAAGGGGGCGGGGCAGCAAGGTAGGCCCACCTTGCATGCCCACCCTCTTGGCAACCCAGTTTGTGTGTCCGCCTCTTGACAACCCACTCTAGTTCCCACCCACCCCACCTTGAGCTGGTCGATGCTGCCCTCTGTGAAGGCGATGCTCCTTTCCATCCGCAGCAGCAGGTGCTCTGCCAGGCTACCGCCGCCCGCGGCCTCCGCCCCGGCTGCAGCCACGCCCGCCAGCGGCGACAGCGGCTCCGACGGCTGCAGGGGGGAGGGGGGCAGGAGAGGGGGCAAGGCAGCGGCAGCGGCTCAAGCAGGGGCGCTGGGGGCGCCTGCCTCGCAGGCGCCGCAGCTGCTGGGCTGCTGCCAAGGTGCAAGCCAGCTCACGCAGCAGCGCGCTCCGGCCTGTCCTGTCCACGACTCTCAAGTAAATGCATCGTCACAAGTCTCCACGTGCCCGGTAATGGACCACAGCTGATGCACCACTTCACCTCGATCCACTACACAGCAAGTTGTTGCAGCAACCATGTGCCAACTCACCATGGGGGAGGCTGAGGCAGCGGCGCTGGCCAGCTGCTGGTCCAGCTGGTGCAGCCGCTGCTGCTGCTCCGCCGCCTCCGCCTGCTGGGCCTCCGCGGCACGCTGCCGCTCAGCCAGCGCGGCCTCCAGCTGGTGCACCCTCTGCACGGCACACATCAACAAACAAGCACGGGGGGTGAGAGGCAGGACATGCTTATTGCAGCAAGGCGCAGACAGCAGGCGGGGCGAGCTGAAGCAGGCACACAAGCAAGTAATCGGGGCGGGCCCAGGAAGGCGATGAGAGGCGGTGGGTGTGCCGAGCAAGGGCTGCATCAACCACCGTGCATGCGGCACGCCCGTAACACCGGGCGGCGCCCACCTGCGCCAGCTCCTCCCGCTCCGCCTGCACCGCAGCCAGCCGTGCCGCCTGCCCCTCCTGCTCCTCCGCTGCCGCCGCGGCCTCCGCCTCCTGCTCGCCGCGCCGCTCCTCCTGCCCGCGCCGCTCCTCTTCCTGCTGCTGCACCGCCTCCTCCAGGGCGGCCACTGCCTGGCGCAGGGATGCGTTGTCTGCAGACACCTGCTGCTCCCGTGCCTCTGCCGCCGCCAGCCGCTCCAGCACGGCCGCATCGGCCGCCTGGGCAGCCACTGCGGCCGCCGAGGACGCCTCGGCAAGCTGGCTGCGTGCCGCCTCGACCGCGGCCGCCTGCTCTGCCACATGCGCCCGCAAGGCAGCCGCCACGTCAGCAGACGCCTCCAGCTGCTGCTCCCACCCCTGGCGCAGGCTGGACGCCTCCTGTGCCTGCGCCTCGAGCTGTGCCCGAAGCCTGCCTGCCTCCTCGCCGGCGGCCTCGAGCTGTGCCCGCAGGGTGGCCACCTCTGCCGCTGCCTGCTGCGCCTGCTGCGCCTGCTCAGCTTCGTCCAACTCAGCCATGGCCTGCCTGCTCTGCGCGGCCTGCATCGCGGCACGCAGCGCAGACAGCTCTTCGTGCAGTGCAGCAGCACGTGCCTCTGCTGCCTCTGCACGCTGCACCTCAGCTGCCACGGCGCCTGTGGTGGCAGAGTCTGCTGCCCCAGCAGCAGCAGCAGCGGTGGCGGCCCCAGCTTGCTGCGCCGCCTCGGCTGCCTCCCGTTGCGCCCGCTGCAGCCGATCCTGCAGCTGCTGCACCTCCCCAGCCAGCCTGTCGTTCTCTGCTGCCAGATCAGCAGCCTCTGGGCCCACCGGCCCTGCAGGCTCTGGCACCCCCTCTGGACCTGCCGGCTCAAATGCCTGTGCCTGTGCGTGCTGCTGCGCCTGCTGCGCCGCCTCCAGCAGCGCCGCCTGCTCCGCCAGCTGGCGCCGCACCGCCGCCAGCTCACCCTCCGCCGCCTCCCGCAGCGCCGCGTTCTGCTGCCGCTGCTGGGACAGGGCTTCCCGAATGCTCTCTACTTCGGCTTCTGCAGCGGAAGCCGCCGCCGCCGCCGCCCCCTTAAGCTCAGCATGCTGCTGGCGCAGCTGCTGCACCTCGGCGGTGCGTGCCTGCTGCGCCTGCTGTGCGGCGGCAACCGCCTCCTGCAGCTGCTGTGTGCGCCGCGCCTGCTCCTGCTCCTGCAGCAGGAAATGGAAGCAGGCACACGGGCGAGGCAGAAGCAGGTGTGTGAGGGGACGCTGAGAGGGGGCTGGGCAGAGCGGTGGCAGGGACTGCGCTGGCAGGCAGTGCTTGATGCACTGAAGGAGGCCCCGGTCCACGCTGCCTTCGCAAGCACCACATGCGTCGCGCCTAGCAGGCGCGACATTGAACAGGCGCAGGCACTGCAGGGCGTAGGCACGAAAGCACGGAAGCAGGGGTGCATGCACCCATCAGTTGACCCACCCACCATCTGCTGGCAGAGCTGCTGTATGTCAGCCTTGAGGCGCTCATTCTCCTCGGCCGCTGCCTGCGACGCGTGCAGGCGCTCCCGAAGGGCCTTGTTCTGTGGCAAGGGTGGGCAGGGAACGGGCGTATACGGGTTTGCAGGACACGGTGCGCCTCAGCTGGTGCTAGATTTGGCGTGCCAGGCATGCAAGCGAGGAGCTTCACGACACCGGCCAGTGCTGCCAGCAGCCTCCACAGTTTGCCGTTTGAAATTTGGGCCAGACGGGCGTGCGCAGGCACAGAGCCAGCACGCCGCCTGCCGGCGGTCCCCCGCAGCAGCAATCTGCCGACAGCCACACCCAGAACACCCATCCGCAACTCCCTGTGCCACACCTGGCTCTGTAGGAGGTGTATGGCCTCGTCTGGGGACAGGCTGCTCATCCCGCCGCTCGTGGTGCGGCTGGGCCCCGCCACAGCTGGCGGCGGCGGCGGCGGCGGCGGAGGCAGCACATGGCCGCCCTGCGCGTCGCCTGCATCGGCAGGTGGCCATCGCTTCGGTGAGCAAACGCAAGCACGTGCAGGCCCGCGCGGCGGCCCCACGGCGTGTTCGCCGGGCGGTTCGCACGGGAGAACCAACCCTCACCTGTAGGCCGCCGCTGCACACTCACGCCCGTCTGCAACTGCTGTTGCGCCTGTTGCTGAACAGTTTGCAGCTGTTGTCCCAGTTTTGTGCCAGCCTGTTTGGCCTGCTCCTGCAGGGCCTTTAATCGTTCTTTGCTGAAGAATGACATGGCGAGCAACCCGCCGCGGGGTAACGATACTGGACAGCCGCGAGGGAGGTCCAAGGGATGGCGCCGCCGCTGTCCCGCTCCGCCATGCTGTGCCGTCAACCGCCGCGGCTTACCGCTCGCACTCACATGCCCGCCTGGGCAGTGCCGCTTGCCTCTTACGTGACTCCAGGGGTCCCAGGGGACACAGAGGCCTTTGAATGCTACTCAACGGCTTACAGACTGTACTTGGGAGGAGTGCAGGAGACCTAGTATCCATACCCATGGGAGCTGGATTTGGGAGGAGGGAACAGGGAACACACACAAACGCAGATGGGACACGTAGCCGACAGCAGGGAGGCGAGGGCGGGGAAGAAGGAAGGATAGAGATGTCTCGAGGTGCGGGGAGGGGGGACGAAGGCAGTGAAAGAGATTACAGCGTGGCGATGGGTGTGGAGAAGTACAAAAGGTGGTGGAAGTGATTTCAAAAGTGAGGGAGGGGCAGGGGGAAGGTGTGAGAAGAGGCACACCCGTGGTCAGCACGAAATGGGGATCAATGCGCCGCTTGTGAGTTGGGAAACACAAAATCCCGCCAGAAGGGAGGGGCCGGAGCGTCCCCGCCTGGCAAGCGGCAGTGCAGGCAGGTCAGGCCTTCAGGCCTGGCAGGGAAGGCTTGATGGTGAATACAAGCAGGGGAGCACGCCCAATGACAGCACAGTTGGCCAGGCGCACACTTAGGCAAAAGGGTCTACCCAGGGTTGATGGTGGTCAATCCCAAAAGGGGTGAACAACAGGCGGGTCAAGGGCCCAGAGTGAGAGCAGGGTAGGTGGTGGTGAGGGGCCCGGCTGCTGGCGACGGGTTGAAGGAGGGAGGTGGCGTGTGGTGGCCGCGGGGGGAGTCCACAAGGCAAAGGCTGGGGTGGTACCCGCAAGGAAGGGGTACAGGCAAGCAGGAGGGGCCCAGGATTTAGAGCTGGCGCCTCACAAAAGGCGGCTGCAGGATTGGGCGAGGCCCGCCCTACCACGAGTACGTGTTGGTCACGTCGGAAGCCGTGGGGACAAAGGAGTAGCTGGCGCTGGCGACGGTCCTCAGCGTGTACCTGATCCCCCTCCGGTCCTTGTTGGCCTGGGGGGAGTCTGCGGTGACCGAGGAGGCGCCCGGCAGGATGGAGACGGTGCGGGTTGTGGGGCTGAAGCCCCCTGCCAGGCTCTCCCAGAGGATGGTGACGTCGATGCGCCCCCTGGCTGCCAGGCTGGCGCCGGTCGCGGGGTCGGTGGCCCGCAGCGAGATGCGGACGAAGCGCTTGTTGCCCGTGCTGAACACCTGGGCGGTGGCGAGTTTGAGCGCCAGAGGGGCGGCGGTGGGGGGAGAGGGGGACGGAGGGGGAGGGCGGGGGGAGGGCGGGCGAGGCGATGGGGGGCTTGGGGGCGGGGGGCGAGGGGTGGGTGGGGATGGGGAGGGCGGGGGCGGCCTGGGTGGGGGAGGGCTGGGAGGGGGAGGCTGTGGGGATGGCGAGGGAGGCGACGGGGGTGATGGGGGTAGCGGGGAGGGAGGCAAAGGCGGGGGAGGGGAGGGAGGCGACGGGGGTGGGGGCGATGGTGAGGACGGCAGGAGAGGGGATGGAGGTGACGGGGGCAGCGGGGAGGGAGGGGAAGGCGGGGGAGGGGAGGGAGGTGACGGGGGTGGAGGGGAAGGCGACGACGGAGGGAGAGCGGAGGGAGGTGATGGGGGCGGCGGAGAGGGAGGGGAAGGCGGGGGAGAGGATGGTGGCGCCGGACTGGGGGAAGGAGGCTTGGGCGACGGCGGCATAGGCGACGGAGGTGGCGGAGGCGATGGGGTGGGAGGGCGTGGCGAGGGCGGCGGGGGTTGAGGGCTGGGCGGACGCGGCGAGGGCGGCGGCGATGGCACGCAGGAGCCTTGCACAAACCCGGCGGAAGCTGGCGTGAAGCTGGCCGTCAGGCTGTACTCTCCCAGGCTCCCGTAGTTGGTGTAACCGGTGGTCGGGTTAGCGCCGTCGCCCGTGCCCGTCACTGACACAAAGTAGCGCCCCTCTGCCGGAAGGCTGACAGTGTTGCCGCCCGCCAGCACGCCGCCCTGAGGGTCCCAGCTGGCCAGCGGCACGGAGCCGCATGCGCTGAACACCTGCACACGTGCATCCAGGTTGGAGCGCCCGTACGTGCCGGTACTGGGCACCAGGTTGAGGGTGAGAGTAGCACTGCCGGCAGCGGCGGTGAAGGCAAAGAAGTCGACGTCGCCAGTGCGCTCAATGTTGCCGGGCGTCGCCACGTTGGCGGCCAGTGACGTGGCGCTGCCAGCCGTGTTGCTGTGGTCGTCGGCACGGTAGGTCAGCTTGGCGCTGATCTTTGCCAGGTCGTCCTCTGTGTTGGTGGCATTCAAGTATTCGCCCTTGCTCCACTGAGACAGCGGCTGGTAGTAGCCGACCTGCGGGAGGAAGGGGGCAGTGCCACCGTCGTCAGTTGAGGTGGGATAGTCGACAGCAGCGGTGCGGTTATGGAGGCGGAGGGGACTGTGTGCTTGTGCTGACACAGGCTGGTAGCAGCCGATTCGCGGAAGGCAGGGGGCAGCGGCGACAGTGCAGTGTGGGGTGGAGGAGGGAGAGGGGGGGAGGCAGGGGAGGGGATGGTGCGGTGCGCTGGCCGCAGGGCCACCGGTAGGGCGGGGGAGCTACGCCAGGACGAGGCAGCTGCTGGGCAGCTGCTGGGCAGCTGCTGTGGCTGCCTTGGCGGCTCACCCCCATAATTGGCGCCCAGCCGTTGTGTCCTGTGTAGTATCCGACCGTCCCCTGGCCGTCGTGGGTCAGGCCTGCAGTGCGTGCGTACAGAAGCAGGCATGGTCAGCTAGCTGCCAGGTGGCCCTCCATGCCTGTCATGTGCAGCACCGCACCCAGCCACCCAGCCACCAAGCCAGCCAGCCATGCATCCAAGCCACCCCTTTCACACCCGGCATCGGGACCACACCCTTAACACTCACCCATGTTGTGCCCCAGCTCGTGGCTCGTCGCCTCCCACACATACTTTGGGAAGCCGTTGCCCAGCTGCGGAGGAGAGGAAGAGGCACCAGGGGGGCAAGAGGGCAGGTGGGCAGTGCTGTTGAGTCCTGGTCATGCGTGTGCACACCTTGGGTGGCTTGGCAGGCTGGGCACACACCCCAACTTCTGCGCGCGGCAGCAGAATGCTGCCCCCAGCTGCCTGCCCAGACCCGGCGCTTGCTTTGCGGCACGGCCTGAACCCTGAACGCCCATAGGACCCACCTGCGCCGGGAACACAAAAGCGGGCTGCAGCACAGGGGAGGGGGACAGTGGTGGTAGGTGAGGGCAGAAAGGTCAGCCTGGCTGACAGGTGGAAGCGTGAGCTGCACGCTGCGCACGCTGTGCACGCTCCCGTGTTGCAGCGCAGCCCCAGCAGGGGTGCAGGCGCCGCGCCGGGGCCTGCTTGCAGCCGCGCATCCGCCCCACCGACCGCTGCGGCGTGTCGGCCTGCCCCTGCCCCCGGCTCTCCCCACTGTGGCTCTCCTCACCAGCCAAAAGCACCATACTGTTGTCAGCCTGCCCACCATGCCCACCATGCTGTTGTAAACCTGCCCACCGGTGGTACCAAGCCCACCATGCCCACCATGCCCACCCACACACCTGATAGAAGTCCTGGCCGTGCCCTCCCACATACGCAATCCCACCAGCGCTTGACTTGAGCCAGTCGGCGGAGGAGCCTCCGATGACGGCGCGGCTGCCCCGGTTGGTGAGCACCAGGGGCGCCCCCGCTGCATCCGTCTCCTCTGTCGTCACATCCACCTGTCATCACAGGGGGGCAGGACGGGGAGTGGATTGGGGGTGAGACAAGGGAGGGGAGATGAAGAGGCACACCCGCAGCAGCAGTCTCCTCTGTCATCACACGGGGGGGAAGGCAGGGGTGAGGGAGGGAGAGAGGCAGGGCGGGCGGGCGCATGTAGAGCGGCAGCCGCCCCGCTGAGTCAGTCTCCCAAGGCTGTGACGTTCACAGGCCAGCAACACCAGGCAGAGGTCGCCCCGGTACGGGCAGAAGCAGGCGGGCGGCTACGGGTGCTTGGACAACAGCAGCAGCAGCAGCAGCAGAAGCAGCAGTGGGCCAGCAAGCAAAGCTGGGTGAGGCTGCGCATGTGCTGAGGTGTGCATGTGCTGAGGTGTGCAAGTGGTGGGCAGCGGCAGCGACCCCGCACACCCGCTCCCTGGCACCTGCCACCACACACCCCTCCTGTCGACCAGCCGGCTGCTGCTGTGCAACAGCCGTGGCCCTGCATCACATGAATGAACTCAGCCAGCCCAGCCCAGCTCACATCAAATGAGGCGTAGTCCTCGGCCACTGCCCGCCAGATGGCGATGATGTTGGCCAGCTCAGCGGTGGAGAAGGAGGCGGGGTTGCCGTCTGTGTCGTACTGCAGGCAGAGCGAGCGGTACCGCAGTGGGGAGGCAGTGGGAGCCAGGTCAGCAAGGTTGGTGTGGGCGTGCTCAGTGGTGGAAAAGGAGGCGGTGCGCAGCTGAGGCGGTGCAACAACCGCGCAGGCGCACAGCAGGCGGGGCGGGGACAGGTGGGACAGCTACCAAACGGTGACTGGCTGGGATGTAAAAATCCCCCCACTCTTTGTTGCCACACCATGGAAAGAAGGACGAAATGGGTGCACTGGGTCGCATGGCAGGGGCAGCTAGCGCGGGCGGCACTCCAGCAAATGCAGCGCCCCCGCAGGTCACCCCCCCTCACCGCGGGTGTCGTGAAGGCCGCGCCGGCGGTGTACGCGTTGTTCCACGCCGTGCCGAGGGTGGTGTGTCCCGTAAAGTCTAGCAGCAGCACGCGGGTCGCGCCGGGGCGGCTGTGCAGCTTGAAGGCCTGGGAGGTGTCGATGGGGTCGGCACCGCCGGGGGGCGCGCTGGCCAGCAGCCGGCGGTGGGCGTGGCTGTGCCCGTGGGTGTGTTGCCCGTGCAGGCGGCGGCCAGATGCAGGCTGCTCCGCCACCATCCCCTCACACATGTAAAGCAGGCGCTTGTTCTTCTTATCGTAGCCCAGGTCGGCATCACGGTCGAATTCCTTGCTCAAGTTTGCAATCGTTAGGCCAGCCTGGGCAGCCACGGCGCTGACGTCGGTGGCACTGATGGCAGCCTTGGCATCCCTGCATGCCAAATGGGCGGCGGCGGGAGTTGATCATTGACCGCAGGGGCGGTCTGGGACAGGCGGTGCCCGCATCAGCAGGTGCTGAGGAGAGAAAACCCAACGAGTGCCCCAAGTACCTAATGAATACCCAAGACGGCCATGGCAGCGGCGCCACGAGCGGCACCGGCGGCGGCCGCAGTACTGCGGCCGCCCGGGCTGCAAGGCGGGCGGGGGCATCTGTGCACTCTGCTGGCGCCGAAGAGCTTTGCAGATGCCGACTGAGCCGCCCCTGGCTGGGTACGGCCAGACCTTGAATCATGCGGGGAGTACCTTGAATCATGCGGGGAGTGGCCTCACCTTCCCCAGTGCCAGTTGCCGCCTGCCCCAGGTTTCTTAGCTGCAGCTCCGACCAGCATCGCGCATGCCGCCAGCAAGAGCGCCAGCCCCCGGCGAGCGGCCATGGCAGCTGCGTCTCCGGTGTGTCTGGTGTGTCTGGTGTGCAGCCGCGCACTGTTTGGAGTATGTGCTGGTCGACGGCTTGGTGTGAATATGTATCAGAGGCTCGAGGCAGCCGGAAAAACTGATCCTGACCGGAAGGCGCAAGGTCGCACCGGCCTCGGTAACTTGCACGTTTGGGGCTCTTCGCAATTCAAGCACAGGGCATCTCTAGCTTGCGTTGATGTCCATCTGGGTTCGTGCAGGCGAGAGCGGCGAAACCGGGCCGGAGAAACGGGCAGCTTCCCGAGCAGTGCTTGCAGCCGCTGCGGCAGCTGGGCAGGAAGGTGCCACACAGCCAGTGGTCACCAGTGATGTCCAGCGGGCATGTTGGAGGATTGGGCTTTCCTATACCGTTGAGGGGCATGTTTGCTGGGAAAAGCACGGCTGAACGGGCGCACGGGGTGCCCGGAGGCATAGGGCGGGCAATGCTCACAGGGTTAACTTTTTCGTTTTGAGATTTGGCCTGTCTTGGCCTGGAGGTGTTGTTAGTTTGGTTTTTCCAGGCCAAAAGTTGGCCTGCTCAGCTGGGATTTGGCCTGCTGCCAGGTGGCGGCGGCGGCGGCGGCGTAGCGTGCGTGGCACGGCGCGGCGCCACGCCTGCTGCCGGGGCCCTTTCAGGCATCTGCCCATCTCCCTTCACTAGAGCATGCGTTCTGTTTTACATAGCAGGGGAAGCCAGTAAGACAAGGGCAACACGAACACCGCACGGGAGAGGTAGCAGGCCAGCCAAAGGGTGTGTGGCAAGGCCCCGGGGTCCTGCCAAGGCAAGTGGCAAGGCCTCACTTCCCATAGCATCGTGCCTGAGTGCCTTTTTTGGCCTGGTGGTTCCCAATTTGGCCTATACTTTGGCCTACCCGCCTCAGCGCACACTGCCACGTAGGCCAAAAAAATTGGCCTGCGGCGCAAGCGCCGCAGGCCAAAAGCTCGTTTTTTCCACAATTTAAGGCCAAAATTTGGCCTAACAGGCCAAAAAAGTTAACCCTGAATGCTCAGCAGCGTCGCTCCTTGTGCCACACCGCCCGGTACCATGCAGCGGGCCTTGGGTGCATCCCTTCGGCCGCACCTGGATCAGTGCGCCTTCTATTACACGTACAGCTACACGCGCATATGAAGCTCGTCAGCAGTTTAGGCACGGGGGTGAAATAAGCATGCAGGAGAGGCCAGTGTTCAGGCAGGCTTCGGGCGGGCCACCCGGCGTGGAAGCACGATTGCAGTGTGCAAACAGGGGATATGCTGTACTTGGCATGTATGATGGCAACGAAAATGTGAAAGAAGTGAGAAGGTGAAGGTGAACATCTGGGCGGCGGCGGGGGAGGGGGGTGGAACGATTGCAGTGCTCTGTTGCTTTGTGCTGCAGATAGTGTTGGATGTTGGAGGCGGGGTGGGTAGTACGCGTGCCAGGAAGCATTCAAGTAATTAGCTTGACTTGCAGTGCTTCGTGTCTTGGTGCTGAGTATGAACGCCTGCAAACGGGGTTCTTGGTGCTGAGGGTAAATGACTGGGAAAGGGGATGGCAAGGTACGGCAGGGTATGGAGGGGCGCTTGCGTGAGTGTGTGTGTGCATGTGGGTGCCTAACCCGAGGCCGAGGCTGTGGAAAGTGGCGGCGGTGAGGGTGGAGGCGTCGGCGAGGGGCGTGGGCTGGGAGGGGGGAGGGGGCTGGGAGGGGGGCTTTTCGGCGGTGGGGAGGGGCGAGGGGGTGGCGGGGAGGGGCGAGGCGGCGGTGGGGAGGGAGACGGCGGGCGAGGCGGCGGTGGGGAGGGCCTGGGGGGTGGTGGAGGCGGGCGAGGGGGTCCAGGGGGCGGCGGTGAGGGCCTGGGAGGTGGTGGGGGTGGGCGAGGAGGGCCCGGTGGCGGGGGTGACGGCGCCGGAGGCTTGGGGGGTGGAGGTGAGGGTTTGGGAGGGGGTGGAGGGGGTGGGGAGGGGGAAGGAGGCCTGGGTGGGGGCGGGGATGGCCTGGGAGGTGGAGGCGAGGGGCGTGGCGGACGCGGAGGTGGCGGGGAAGGGGAAGGCGGCTTGGGTGGCGGAGGTGAGGGCTTGGGTGGGGGCGGAGAGGGGCGTGGCGGCCGCGGCGGTGGCGGAGAGGGGGCAGGTGGCTTGGGTGGCGGAGGGGAGGGCTTGGGTGGGGGTGGAGAGGGGCGCGGCGGATTTGGGGGTGGTGGTGAGGGTGCAGGAGGCTTGGGTGGGGGAGGGGACGGCCTGGGGGGCGGTGGGGAGGGGCGCGGCGGCCGTGGCGGTGGCGGGGAGGGAGCAGGTGGCTTGGGTGGCGGAGGAGAAGGTTTGGGGGGCGGTGGGGAGGGGCGCGGCGGCCGCGGCGGTGGCGGGGAGGGAGCAGGTGGCTTGGGTGGCGGGGGAGAGGGCTTGGGGGGCGGTGGAGAGGGGCGTGGCGGAGATGGAGGTGGTGGTGAGGGGGCAGGCGGCCTGGGAGGTGGGGGGGACGGCCTTGGCGGTGGCGGTGGCGGGCGGGGTGGTGGCGGTGGTGGTGGGGAGGGTGATGGCGGGCGGGGCGGCGGAGGGGCGGGAGATGGTGGGCGGGGCGGCGGAGGCGAGGGCTTTGGAGGCGGCGGGGCGGGAGATGGTGGGCGGGGCGGCGGAGGGGAGGGCCGCGGAGGCGGCGGGTTGGGGCTGGGTGGGGCTGGCGGCGGTGGGGGTGGCGGTGATTTAGGCGGTGGCGGGGATGGGGATGGGGGGAGCGGCGGCGGGTATCTGAGGGGTGGCGAAGGGGGTGGCGCCGGCGGGCATGTGCCCGCCACAAAGCCGGTGGAAGCCGGCGTGAAGCTGGCCACCAAGCTGTACTCTCCCAGGCTCCCATAGTTGGTGTAACCGGTGCTGGCACTGGCACCATCACCCGTGCCCGTCACTGACACAAAGTAGCGCCCCTCTGCCGGAAGGCTGACCGTGTTGCCGCCCGCCAGCACACCGCCCTGAGGGTCCCAGCTGGCCAGAGGAGCCCCGCATGCGCTCAGCAGCTGCACTCGTGCATCCAGGTTGGTGCGGGGTCTGTTGGTGCCGCTGCTGCTGGGCACCAGGTTGAGTGTGATCGTTGCGCTGCCCGCAGCTGCGTTGAAGGCGAAAAAGTCGACATCGCCGGTGCGCTCGATGTTGCCGGGCGTCGCCACGTTGGCGGCCAGTGGCGTGGCGGTGCCGGCCGTGTTGCCGTGGTCATCGGCACGGTAGGGCAGCAGGGCGCTGATCTTTGCAAGGTCGTCCTCTGTGTTGGTGGCGTTTAAGTATTCGCCCTTACTCCACTGGGACAGCGGCTGGTAGTAGCCGACCTGCGGGGACGCATGAAGGGGAGCAGACGGGCTCAGGATACAAGCAGGGGGGCAGGCGCGGGCAGGCCGGGAGTCAGGTGGGCAGTAACAGCAGGTGGCAGGATACGAGTAGAGTATAAACTGGCGGCATGCAGTCAGGCGCAGGCAGGCGCAGCCAGGCGCAGGGGTCAAATAGGAGTGGTGGCAGGTGGTAGGCGCAGGCGGGCCCAGATGTTTGAGTGGGGACCGGCGGGGGGTGCCATGCACGGGCAGGCGCAGCAGGCGGGCAACGAGTTGGGCTAGGTGGCTGCATTGGCACACTGAGCTCGTGGCAAGCCAGCGCACCAGCCCCACCACGTGCAGCTGCCACACACAGCACTTCAGGAGCAGCACGCCTGGCAGGTTAGCCTGGCAAGCCACGGAGGCCAGGCCAGGCAGAGCAGCAGGCAGAGCAGCAGGCAGAACAGCCCAGCAAGCCCGGCAAGCCAGGCAGGCCAGGCAGCAGCAGCAGCAGCAGCAGGCAGAGCAGCAGGCAGGCCAGGTCACACAGCAGGCAGGCCAGGTCACACAGCAGGCAGGCCAGATCACACAGCAGGCAGAGCAGCAGGCAGGCCAGGTCACACAGCAGGCAGGCCAGCTCACACAGCAGGCAGAGCAGCAGGCAGGCCAGGTCACACAGCAGGCAGGGCAGCTCACACAGCAGGCAGAGCAGCAGGCAAGGCAGGCAAGGCAGGGCAGCAGACAGAGCAGGCAGGCAGCTGGTGTGCCTGCCTACCAACTCACCCCCATGATGGGCGCCCAGCCCGCGTGGCCGCTGTAGTAGGTCGAGCTGCCCTGCCCGTCGTGCAGCAAGCCTGCAGTGTGAGCGCACAAAAGCAGGCATGTTCAGCCAGCTGCCAGCTGGCCCTTCAAGCCACCAAATATGGCACCGCATTCGCGGCCAGCTCTTCAACACGTGTGCTGCCGCCCAATGCCTCACCCAGGTTGTGCCCCAGCTCGTGGCTCACCGCCTCCCACACATACTTTGGGAAGCCGTTGCCCAGCTGCGGGGGAGGAGAAGAGGCAGCAGGGGGCCAGGAGGGCAGGTGGGCAGTGCTGTTGAGCCCAGGTTATGTGTGCACATGTTGGCATGTTGGCATGGCAGGCTGGCACACACCCCAACTCCTGCAGGCGGCAGCGGAATGCTGCCCTCTGCACAGCGCTGCCCCCCAGCTGCCTGCCCAGCCCCGGTTCCGCTCTGCGTCGTGTGGGGCCCACCTGCGCAGGGAAGACAAAGGCGGGCTGCACACGGGAGGGAGGGGGCGGGGGGGGGGGGGGGGCAAAAGGCAGCGCTGTTCAGTCCGGCTGCACGCGCATGCATCTCAACAAAAGAGTACGTGTGTCCACCATGTCAGCTGCGCGGGAGCCGAGGCCAGGCCTCGATAGGTGTGCCGGCATGGGCACGCCGCTGCGCTGACTGCCGCCGCTGGAGCACCGTGACTTCTCCCACTCTGTGATGCCGGAGACATGAAGCCAAGTGTAGCTGGGGACCGCCACACCACAAGCGGCACACACACGGCTCCGCCCGCCCGCAGTGGATGACCTCCCCCAGCTTGCCGCCCCACCGGTGCTTGTCCTGCCTGCCGCTGTGGCACTGTGTGAGGTCGCTCCCACCTGGAGGTAGGGCCTGCCAAAGCCGTTGATGTACGCAATCCCGCCGGCGCTCGACTTGAGCCAGTCGGCAGAGGAGCCTCCGATGACGGCGCGACTGCCTCGGTTGGTCAAGTCGAGGGGCGCGCCCGCAGCAGTGGTCTCCTCTGTCGTCACATCCACCTGTCATCAATGGGCAGGCGGGGCGGGGGTTGAAGCGCCGGGGGGTGAGGCAATTGAAGAAGCGGACGGGGGGGGGGGGGCGAGGGTGTGTGGAGAGGCACAGGCACACCCGCAGCTGTCCGCCTCCTCTGTCGCCACACCCACCACCTGCAGGTCCATACTTTGGGCTCACACACACAGATTCGGCGGCGAGCGGCCCTGGCTCACAGGAACCGCAGGCCCTAGCTCCTGGTGCCAGCACAAACAGATGGGCATGTACCAGCGCAAGCAACAGCCTGCCAGCCCCGGCTGACTAGTAGTGCATGCCCATGCTGGGCGCTCAAGCGGGAGCATCGTAAGTATGTATACAGCACTGCTCAGGTGCCCCTGCCTGCTTCCCCGCCACACCCCCAGCCAGCCCAGCTCACGTCAAACGATGCAAAGTCTTCGGCCACCGCCCGCCAGATGGCGATGATGTTGGCCAGCTCAGCGGTGGAGAAGGAGGCGGGGTTGCCGTCGGTGTCGTACTGCGGGCAGGGCGGGCGGTACCGCACTGTGAAGCAGTGCAGTGGGTGGCAGGTCAGCAAGGTTGGCATCGGTGAGCTGGCTGGCTCAGAGAGGAGGCAAGGGCAGCCTCCCATGCTGTACTGTGCTGGCACGGATGGGGAGGCAGCCACATTGTGGCGGTCAACATTGATTCAAGCGCCTGCCCGCCTGCCATGCGCGGGTGACAAAGGCAGGGTGGGAGGGCGTGAGCAGGCTACAGCTGCTGCCCGGCCGCTGCCTGCCGCCACGGCACACTGCTGTGCAGTGAAGCAACGTGCTCGCCTGTGCCCGCTGCCTCGACGACCCCCGAGCTGGGTGCAGGTAGTTAAATACAGTCGCAACTGGTAGCGTCGGGCAGTCTGGCAGCAGCAGGCACGCGGCAGGCTGGACACAGGCGCACCGAGCAGCGGCAGGCATGCGACAGGCTGGCCACAGGCATACCAAGTGGCGGCAGGCAGGGGGAGGCAGCCGGCCTCAGCTCACCGGCGGCGTCACGAAAGCTGCGTCGTTGTTGAAGCCCGAGTTCCAGGCTGTGTTGTTGGTTACGTGTCCCGTAAAGTCGAGCAGCAGTATCCTGGCGGAGCCGGGGCGGCTGTGCAGCTTGAGGGCCAGGGAGGTGTCGACAGGGTCGGCGCCGCCGGGGGGCGCGCTGCCCAGCAGCCGGCGGTGGCTGTGGTCGTGGTCGTGGTTGTGTGCCAAGCGGCGGCCGCCGCCTGCCTGCGCTGCCATGGACTCGCACACATACATCATCCGCTTGTTCTTCTTGTCAAATCCCAAATCCCCATCACGATCAAGCTCCTTGTTCAAAGCGGCGACGCTCAGGCCGGCGGCGGCGGCGACGCTGGCGGCGTCTTGGCCGATCGCGGCCTTGGCCTCTCTGCGCTTTTTCAAAGGTGGATTGCATGCGAGTGCGAAATTTGGGCAGCCTGGGGAGAACGGGTGGCGAATACGGACCGAGTGCGGCTCGAAGCAAACGCCCCTGGCAGCCTCACCTGCCCCAGGCGGTGTGCTTGCCGGTAGGTTTGACTGCCACGGTGTGGATGCTGCAGCCGACCAGCAGCAGGGCCGCAATTAACCGGAAGGAAGCCATTTTGGCAGCTGGTGACCGTCTGGCCCCTGCTCGAAGGCCGGCTGGCCCTGACCCTGCTCAAGGACGGCCTGCCACAGCAAACATGTGTTCAGTGGAAGAACTTGCCACCACAACAGGCAGATCGCGTTCGAGCGAACGGCAAACCAGCGCTTGTCGCGGCAGCGAACAGATGGAATGCAAAAAATGGCGGGCAAGAGAAGCATGCCAAATTCGCGCGCCCTGAAGCGAGGCAGGACGGACGAAACCGGAGCGCCGCAGCTGCCGCCAGGGGCCGCAGTATCCGGCGGTCAGCGGGCAGCTGCACCTGCTGCACCAGCCGGAGGCAGGAGGACGCAGAAGCAAGGACACAACGGTTGGCCTGGCGGCAAAGGCAGAGAAAGGCAGACGGGTGGGGTGTGTGCACCACAGCTGGCAGCCGTGTGTTTGGTGGGGTGGGGTGGCGTGCAGCTGTGCGTGCTGGCTGGGCCGCGGCACAGCGGTGGCGGGCGGTTTGCAAGGGACAGGGCGCCCAGGCAGGCCAGCTGCGCTGAACAGCCTGTTGGCTGAGCCTTGCCGCAGCGATTCTCTGGGCAAAGCTGCGTATTGTGGGTGTCCCTTGCAAGGTTGCATCTTGTGGGTGTCCCTTGGAAAGTTACATGCCAACACACACAGTGCTTGCTTGAGAGGCATGCTTGGTTGTAGTGGTTCAGCGGGTGAGGCAAACAATGACAAGGGGAGGGTGGAAGGGATGGGCAGTGCCGAAAGGCGTGGGGCATGGGTCGCAGTCTGTACAGTTGCATGGTCCGGAGCAAGCAAGATGGGAGGGAGTGGGAAGGTCCAGGTGGTGACAGGGAGGGGGGCACTAGTGAGCTGGCAGTCTGCACTGCTGAGCTGGCAGGCGGGTGGCGCCCTCACGGCGCCGAACTTGGGAGCAATGGCAGCAGCCACAGGCTGGCAGCCTTGGAGTCGGAAGCCGCCAGAGGCTGGCGGCAGCCGGGCTGCTGCCGTTTATGCGGTGGTTCAGCCGGAGCCAGAGCCAGCGGCAGCCTTTGCAGTGGCGGAGGCGGAAGATGGGCCGGGGGCGGGGCTGGGGGAGGGGCTGGGGGAGGGGGAGGGGCTCTCCACGGACTGCACGCCTGCACCCTCGCCGCCGGCGGACTGCACAAAGCACAGGACCTGCGCAGGGTAAGGGGAGGGGGGTGGGGGTATGAGCGGGGCGGTGGCACCACGGGACGCCAGCATGGCCAGGGCACATGCCACGAGGAACGAACCAGAGAAACCAGAGGAACGAACCACTGGCTCGTTCCTTTCCGCTCCTCCGCCCCCAACCCCCACTTCCGCCCCCACCCCCCACTGCCAAGCAACCTTGGCCCCTTGTTACCTGCTGGGGTGCCAGGCAGGCGCGCAGGGCTGCCACCAGGTTGGGGTAGGCGGCCATTGCGTTCAGGAAGGCGGGGCCCTGGCCAGCCTGGTTGGCAAACTGCGGGGGAGAGGGACGGGAGGTGCAGGGGGCAGGCAGGTGAGGGAGGGCGGGTCGGGGTGGGCGCTGGCGTGCAGCAAGGCTGGCAGCCTGCAGATGACACAAACGATGGAAGTAGGTGGGCGAGGGAGGGCGGGTTGGGTCCTTGATGTTTGATGTGGGGGAGGGCGGGGTGGGCTGCCAGCATTCCAGCCACCAGCAGGGACCAAGGCAGCAAAGGTCCTTGCCGTTTTGGAGTGTCTGTTTGCACCCACCCACCTGGTAGGCCTGGGAGAGGGCGGTCCTCACCTCGTTCACACCCTACTCACAGCCTTCAACTGTGTCCACACACCCAGTGCCCTCAGCAGCATCGTGTGCACCCACCCACCTGGTAGGCCTGGGAGAAGGCGGTTCTCAGCTTGTCGCAGCCCAGGGAGTCGATGGAGCCAGACAGGCGGTCGGCCAGGGTCTGGGCGCAGGAGCCGCCTGCAGCAGGCATCGGACATGGGAGCCGATGGTTGGGGAGGAACGGGAGCCAGTGGCGCGCGCAGGCGCTGGCAAAGGCGGACCGCAGGGGTGCAGGGGCAGGAGGCGGCAGCAGGCCCCCCAAAGTACAAGCCGTGCAGAGCCGATGAAACCGCCCGCCCAGCCATCCGCTTGGCACCATAACCACCCCACCCCACCCACCCACCCTGGATGAAGACGGTGGCAATCAGGCGGGCGGCGGTCTGGGTGTCGCCGTTGCTCAGGCTCTGGGCCACCAGCTGCTGGGAGGAGGGGCGGGGGGCAGAGGGGGTGAGGACACATGTCGAGGAAGGAAGAAGGGAAGGGAAGTGGGGGAGGGGACAGGGAGGGCGGATCGCATGGGTGCAGGGAAGGCACCGCTGAGCCCAGTGCATCATCCCCCACGCCTGCACCTTGCCACGCAAATCCTCCTCCCACCCCCGCTTGCCTGGGCCAGCGCAGCGCAGGTCTGGTCCTCCAGGCTCTGCACGCCCGCCTGGTCAATGATCCTCACCGCCTGAACCACGGGCTGCAGGGGGCGGGGTGCAGAGGGAGGGGAGGGCCCCGGGGGGACGGGCGGGGGTGAGGGAACATGGCTCGGCACGCGCGGAGCCAGTCACAGACGTGCAGTCTGAAGCCAGCGCCGCCGTGTGCTCTGGTCGCCCTTGCCCCCAACCAACGATTGGTCTTGCTCTGCCTCCGGGAGTCCCGCCCCAAACCTTTGCTCAGACAGCCCTCCCCACACCTCCCCACACATTTGCATCCTGCCTGCCCCGCCACTTGCCTGGACGGACTGTGCCGCGGGCTGCTGCTGCAGGACCTGGAAGAGGCCTTGGACCAGAGCCTGCAGGGGAGGGGGCAGGGTGGCATAGAAAGGGGCAGGGTTGTGTGAGGTCAGAAGGTAGGTTGTGGGGGCGGAGGGTGGGGGCAGGCCTGAAGCAGGCTGGCTGCAGAGCGGACATGGCCAGCTGGCATTGCGGGTTGAGCAGGCAGCAAGCAGGTGGGGTCCGCACGAGGGGAGCAAGCAGCCACGCACCTGTGCAGTGGCCTGCGCAGTAGCACCCTGCCTGACGGCTTGAGCGGAAGCCTGCAGGGACACAAGGGACAGAGGGGCGCAAAGGGTGGGTGTGCAAGGTCGGCAGGCAGGGGAGGCGTGGCAGGCGGGCAGGCGGCAGGATGGCGCGTCGTGCGCGCCCAGCCACCCTGGCGCTGCACGTCACGTCGGACGCCTGCCCATCGGCTCTTGAGCAATTTGATGCACACCTGGGCGGCTGCCTGGGCGCCAGAGGAGGGGCTCGCGGACACGGCCTGCGCCACAGCGGCTGCAGGCGTGGGCGGGGGGAGAAGGCAGGCAGGGGGTGTCCTGTCAGCACGTGGCCGGACAGGATGGTCACGACACCTTGGAAAGCAGGCAGGCACCCTCCCGCCCAACGCACCAAGGCAGCTACCGCGCAGCTTCACCACCAGCCCCCACCGCCAACCACCCCCCGATACGGTTTGAAACTCACAGGCGAGCGCCTGGGTCCGGTTCTGGGCGACGGCCTGGCTGACGGCAGAGGCGGCGGCCTGGCCTCCCTGGCTGATGGCCGTGGCCACAGACTGCGGGGCGGGGAAGGCGGGGCGGGGGGCGGGGGGCAGAGGGGCGGGGGTGAGCTGGGGCGGCAGGCGCGGGGGGGATCATGGGGGTCTTGGGTGACCCTGGGCGGCAGGCGGCGGTGGGCAGAGAGGAGGTGGGGTGAGCCGGGACGACAGGCGGGGGTGTGCAAGGCGGTGCGCAAGGGGCTTGCATGGGTTGCGCATCATTTTGTGAGCAACTCACTACCTCTTGCGCCGGCCGGGCACGAGTGCGCATGCACCTCCCCCCTGCACATGCGTGTGCGCCCCCCCTCACCTGGGCGGTGGCCTGGCCGCCCCCCTGGGCCTGCGCCTGAGCGGTGGCGTTGGCGCTGGCGGCGCCGCCGCCGTCGCTCGAGGCGGCTGCGGCGGCGTCGGCAGTGGCGGAGGAGTCCTGCAGCAGGCGCCTGACGGGGACTGCTGGCGGGGGATGGAGGGGCACGGAGGGGCGGGTGGGTTGATGTGGTAGAGGCGGGCAGGCAGGCTCTGGTAGAGAGAGGAAGGCGGGCAGCGCTGGTGGCCGAGGAGTCCTGCGGAGGCGCTCGACTGGTCTGCAGACGGGACGGGGTGGGGCACTGAGAGGGCAGGGCCAGGGGGGTGGGTGGTCAGGGATGGATTGGCCTCAGAGGTCACCCGGACGAGTTGAGGGAGGCCATCAACGTGGAATAAGCTGCATCAGCGGGCGGGTGGGCGGCAATGGGGAGAGCAGCTGGTGAGTCATGCAGGAACGGGCGCATGGGGGTAGCGGCGGCGATTTGGGAGCGTCAGAAGAACCCGGTTCTGACCGCAGGGCGGCGGGCAGGGATGCACAAGAGGGCTCAGTGGGATGGAGGAGGGACCCAGAAGGCCAAGGGTTCGACAGAGGGGCACGGCGGCTGGGGCAGGTTTACGCGGGTTGAGGGGGCTCATCGGCGCGACTGTGGCGTGCATCAGCGGCTTGGGGCCCGATCCAAGACGGCAATGGGCCGCAGGCAGGCGAGGGGCGAGCGAGCAGCAGGGCCTCACCTGCCGAGGCAGTGGCCGCCAGGAGCAGCAGGCACAGGGCGAGGGTCAGGCGTGCCATGGCTGCAGGAGTCGAGGTCAGTCAGGGGAGAAAGAGGGATAGAATGAGGGAGAATGAGGAGGAGTGGGGGAGCGCGGGTATATGTACACATGAGGGGCGTGGTGTGCCCAACAAGGTTGTGCTGGCTGTTGTGCCTGCCGCCTTGGCGGGAGCGCCTTGCATGCACCTGCCGCGCACAGGTCCGAGCTCCAGTCAGCCCATCCTGCCGCGCAACGCTTAATCAAGGGAACAGGGGCTCTCTGAGGGCACAGGGAAGCCTTCATCGAATGCGCCGGCGAGGCAGCCACCCCGAAGGGTGCAAGCTAGGATGAGGGGAGCCCAGGTGGATGGCGGCGGGAGCGGCAGATTCTGCCGCATGCACGCCCATTTGTTTCTTTGCCCCATCGAGCGCAGTCCCACGAACGCCTTGCATTCAGGCAGGGCAGGGTGGCAGAGAATCCAGGCCGCACCAACTCCAGTCAACCACCCTCCCGCCTTGCATGCTGCTAGCCTTGCATGCTGCCCATGCAGGTGTCAGGGCCGCGGCGCAGGACGCCCAACGGTGAAGCTCGGCGGGCTTGAACAGCAAGCGCTTACAAGAGTGAAAGTTCAAGAGCCATCAATGGCTGGTGTACAGGCGAGGAAAATGGCAGTGCAGCAGGCTGGCAGGGAACGGAGACATGGCGCCAAGAATTGCGGGCGCCTGCCGGCGGCCGGCGGCGGCTGGCTGGCACGCAGGCCAGTATTTACAGGATGCACACTGCAGCTGGCTGGCTAATCTACAGGGTGCCTGGTCAACATGTGTGCATGCCAGCTGGCCCGCCTACAGCATCTCCCACCCAGAGCCACGGCTGTGCTGACGTGGCGACACCTGCGTCTGCAGCCGCGGGCTGCTGGCCACGGCGCCCGCCGCTCCCGGGCTCTGACGCTGCACCCCCTGCTGCTGCTGCCGCTGCGGCTGCTGCTGCTGCGGCGGCGGCGGCGACTCCCGAGCTGGCGATCCCTGCCTGCTGCCGCCACCCGCTGCTGCTGCTGCTGCTGCTGGAGAAGCTGCTTCTGCTTCTGCTGCTGCTGATGCTGATGCTGACGGTCCCTGTGCCAGACCCTCCTCCTCTGGCTCCCTCTCCACCGCCACCCCCTCCCCCTCATCATCATCCTCCTCCTCCCCATCCTCCGAGCTCATCTCATCTGGCACCCACTCTGCAGCAGGGGGTGAGAGCAGAAATAAAGGGCGGGCGGGTGGGCAGCGCAGCGCTGCAGAGTGCGGGGCGCGAGGAGCACTGCAGCGCGGCTGGAGCACACACCCGCAGCGCGGCCTGTGGTTGTGGCTGCGCTCGCCAGGCTGGCACCACCAGGGCAACCAGTGGCAGCGGCACTCTCCACCCATGCACGATGGATCAATACACATCCACCCAATCCCGCCTACCAGATGCATCTAGCGAACTGTAGGCCTTGGCTGCCGCCGCCGCCGCCGCCGCTGTGGTGACGCACACCAGTGGGGCGCCGCCGGAGCGCGCCTCCAGCGCCGCCAGGCGGGCACACAGGTCGCGGTACTCCGCTGCAGTACCATAGCACCACCAAGGCAGTAGAAAGTCAGAATTTCACAGAGAGGGTCTGGTGGGGAGGACGGGACGCTTGAGCAGTGGCACGCCATGCAGTAATGTGGTGCAGCAGTGGCGCCCGGCAGCCCGGGTGGCACCCCCATGCCATGCAGCGGAACTCTAGATGCGTCCGCTCCTGGCGCCCTGGTCACAGCCTCCAGAGCAGCTCCTGGCAGCGCTCTTCTCAAGCGTTCCCAAGCGCCTGCCCGCCAACCCACCCCGTCTGCCTACAAGCCCCTGCCTGCCCCCTCACCCAGGCTGCCGCAGTAGAACCCCAGAGCCAGCGACGGGTCGATGGAGGTGAGCGGCATGCTGCGGGGCGTGTCACAGTGGAACGTCTGCCAGTCGCCGTCGCTGCAGGCAGCCTGCAGCAGTGAAGACGGCAGGGTGGGTGATGGAAGTGAGGGGCATGCTGCAAGATGCCCCACAGTGGAACGCCTGCCAGTGGCCGTCGCTGCAGGCGGCCTGCACAAATGAGGACGGCAGCTGAGCTCCAGGATGAGGGCGGGTGAGGGGAGCAGGGAGTGTAGCGTGTTGGGCCAGGGTGGCAGGTGGCATGCATGGGGAGCTCATCGGCCGTCACGGGCCACTCCTGCCCGCCTCCAACTCCAGAGTTGTAAAGAAGAGAGGGAGAGAGCACCCAGGCGTTCCAGGCACAACCGCCCAGCCCAGCCCACGACCCCTTCCCCCAACCCACCTCCTGCACTTGGTGGGGGTCCAAATAAATCACGCTGGTGCTAGCCACCTGACCGCCCGCCGCCGGCTCCTGTGCTGCCCCCGGCTGTCGCGCCGCTGCCGGCGCTGCCGGTTCCTCACCCCGCTGATTCTGCTGCTGCGGAGATGGCGCCGCAGCCTGCGCTGTTCGTACAGGCCCGTTGTGCTGTGGCTGCGTTGGCGGCTGCGGCTGAGCTGGCGCCACCTGGCAGCCCACAAAGTAGAGGGAGGAGGATGGGCGGCCACCCACCACGCCGATGCTCTGGGGCCACGTCAGCACCGCCTCCAGCTGGGGAGCATACACTGGGTTGAGCTGCGGGGCAGGGCGGGGAGCGGGGCAGGGCAAGGGCAGGGGGCGGTGGTGTGGAACGGGTGACAAGAGGCTTGGCTTGGGGGCATGGTGGGCCAGCTCCGGCAGGCGGGGCGCTCGGCAGACGCACAGCCGCAGAGGGTTGGGGCAGGCACTCGATCGCCCCGCACCCCAGCACAGCGCCCCTCTCACAGCCCAGCCGCACCCACCCCAGTGCCCCCAGGGCTGCCCCGCCCCACCCCACCCTCCCACCTTGCCCAGGCCGAGCACCAGCGGCACCAGCAGGATCAAGCCCCGCCGGCAGCTGCCTGTGCCGCCGCCGTCGCCATCGCCGCTGCCGCCGCCGTTGAGGTGGCTCACGCTGGCCGCCAGCGAGGCGGCCGGCAGGGGTGTCTCTAAAGCAAGCGTGCAGCTGTCCAGAGATATGAGTTCAGCACCCGCGTCCCCTGCAACCGCTGCCTGCCCCCCATCGGCCGCGCCCTGCTGTCCCCGCCCACCCTGCCCCTCTTGCCGCGCCGCCGCCTGCTGCTGCTGGTCCTGCGCCTGATCCTGCTGCTGCGCCGGTGCCCCCTCTGCCATGCCGCTGCCGCTGCCGCTGCTGCCGTGAGGGTGCTCACTGCTGCCGCAGGCAAAGGCAGGTTCAAAGCGCTCTGAGATGAGCAGCGGGGCTCCGCCGCCGTTTGCATCGGCCAGCACCGCCACTGTGAGCCCCAAATCCTGGTCATGCTGCAGAGGGGCCAGGCAGGCAGGCGGGAGGGCAGGCAGATTGTGAGGCAACAAAGCAAGGGACACGTGGTTGTTATGCCGGCGGGCCGGCGGGGAGGCGGGGAGGCATGTGGGCAGGGGAGGCAGGGAGGTACGTGAGGCCCCCGGGCAAGCTCAGAGTGGCGGTAGGGAAAGGGGGAGGGCACTCCAGGCCCCTTGGCAGCAGCCAGTACTGCCAGCACCGCCCAAAGGTCTCCGGTGAGACCGGTGGGAGTGCACCAGGCAGGGGATGGGAGTACGGCCGCCATGCAAGGGAGGCTGGGTTGCGTCGAGAGTGAAGCGTGCTGCTGGCAGCACAGAGGGTGCGAAGCCAGCCAGGCATGCTGCTGAGATCAGTGGTGCTCTGTGCACTGTGCTCTTTGACCGATGCAAGCGCCCATGCTGGGCTCGCGCCATGTTGTGCAGCACCGCCTGCGTCAGCGCTTTGGCTGCACCCCTGGGCCACCCGCCACCCTGTCCAGGCGCCTGCTTTGCCCCAGCCCAGACCACAGCATGCACAGCATGGCACCCACCCGCAGGGCCGCACTGGCTGCCGCCTCCAGCGTGCGACACATCACCCAGGGCCCCAGCCAGCGCCCGGGCACCACGCCGCAGCGCCGCCCGTGGGTGCACAGGTTGTGCAGGGAGAAGGCGTTGCGCTCTGCGCGCAGAGCAGGCAGAGCAGGGGTGGAAAGAGTGCACGCGTGCATGGCTCAGATGCATGTGCACAGGTAAGGAACGACGAGCGGTGGGGAGGGAGGAGGGGCAGGCCAAGGTACTGCGCTCTGTTGGTGCCCCAGCAAGCTCAGCTCTCCGCCCAAGGCAACAGACACACCAGCTTGCCCCAGCATCCCAGAGCACACCTGCAAGTGCGCATGTGCCAGCACACCAGCAGCTCCCGCCCCCACCCCCCACAGAGCGTGCGCATGATGTGCCCCCACATCCGCCCCCCTTGCCTCCCAAAAGCTCCCCTTGCCCACTGAGGCCACGCCCACCTGCCGGGGTGTCCCAAAAGAGCTGCAGCAGGCGGCCCAGCTCCAGAGGCGGCGCCTCGCTGGCTGCTGCCGCTGCTGCCGCCGCTGCTGCGCTGCTACTGTTGGCAGCTGCCGGGAAGCTGGGCCAGCGCCAGTCCCTGCCCAGCAGGTGCCGCTGCAGCCCCTGAGCTAGGATCATCTGGCCGCTGCAGCAGCAGGGTGGGGCAAGGGCAGAGGGGTTGGGGTGGGAGATGAGCCTGAATTGTGCTCCCGCCACGCAGCAGGCACGTCACTGTGGGGAGCAGGGCGCGGGATGAAGCTGCAGCCTTCGGCCGCCTACCCCCTGGGCACTGGCCATTCACGTCATGCTGCAGCAGGCCAGCGCGAGTTCCAGCCGACCCCACGGCCTGTGCTTCCGTCGTGTGATCACCTCAGCGGGTGCCACACAAGGCACCTGAGCCACCTTGACTGGAGCCGCCAGGTGTGCCCTACCTGCGCAGCGTGCAGCCCCAGCCGGCGTCGGAGCGCAGCGCTGCGTCGCCAGCGGGGATGGGCGTGAAGCCCGTGCGGTAGCTCATCCACAAGATTGAGTGGAAGTGGTGCAGAAGGCGGGCCAGCGCCTGAACATGGAGGGGGCGGGGCCACAGGGAGAGTGAGGAGGGAGGGACCCCGAGGAGGGGGACAGGGAGCACCCCAGCATGGCCGCTGCTCCGCCAGCCAGGGAACAGCTGCCGCCGCTGCTGATCCTCCATGCGAGCGGCGTCTCGTGTTTGACTGGCCAAAGCACAAACAGCAACGCACGCGCACCTCCTCCTGCTGCGCCTCGCTGGCGGTGGGCGGGCAGGTGTAGCAGCGCCCCAGCAGCCAGACAGGGGCCTCCACACTGAGGGCGCCTGCCGACAGCAGGTCCCGCAGCTTGTTCAAGCGCAGCGCCCGGGCGACGGCATAGTAGGCGCGAGACAGCCCCAGCGCCAGCTGGTCGGAGGCGCTCAGTTCCTCTGCCATGATGCGCTGGCGGGCAGCGCGCGTATGGGCTTGGGGGCGGCGGCGCCCGAGGTGCCCGCACGGCGCCCGGCGGCACAGGGCGCAGTTGGCGGCGGAGTGGGTGGCGAGACTGTCGGCGGCCAGCGGCGGTCGGATCGCCTGGGAGCGCGCGTTCAAGCAGCACCACAGCCCGTGGCGGCGCTGCCAGCCAGCAAGGGCCCACCTGGGGACTTCAAGGAAACGGAGCGAGGGCTGTTCTAGCTGCAGCCCCAGCTGGTTGTGAGAGCGAGCAAGCGTCTATAGAGTGATCACGGGCGCCATTTCGAAAGCCTCGGCCCTTCACCCTTGTGTCCAGCTCAACAAGAGGGTGGCGCGTCGGGCCTCCCTCATCAGAATTCCCTCAAACCACGCTCTTGCAGTGCACCGGCATCGCGAGTAGGATAGCACTCACCCCGCACCCTCCCTTTACACCGCTGGACACACTCACGCCCGCCTGAGGGACACAACTGGGCTCACAGGCGACAGAACGGACGCCGGAGCGGGTGGGCACGCCAAATACGGCGCCCCGCTGCGTTTGCCGGGCGCCTGGCCGCCCATCCATCCCCGCCGCCCCCTGCCGCCCCGGTCACAAAAACCGCCCGGTACCTCCACGCCTCTGCAGGGGCGGCATGTCGGCCCTCAAACTGGATCTGTCGTTCAAAAACCCCTCACTGGAGGCTGAGTTCAGTGAGCTGCAGGCGCTGAGCAGCCAGCGGCTGGAGAAGCAGGTGCGGGCGCGGGGCTGGCGGGTGCGGGGGGATGGGTCCCGCCTATCTCGGCCCGCATAGTAGCTGCCGCACTGTGGAGCTGGGGACAGGGCATTTGAGAGCAGCTATAGGAACATTTCCTTTACGAGTTGTACCGCAGCTGCCCAAACAGCAAGCGGGGCACTGCGCAGGGCTGGCCGTCCTGCCTGCCCCGCTGCGGGCTTGTCCCGTACTGTCGCTGCCGCCTCTGCTCAAGCGTCGACCCACGCTCTGCACCTTCCATTCAACCCGCCGCTTGCGCTGCGCCTGAACTGCCCCTGCCAACACAGTTCCACTACGCCCGAGCGCTGACATGGCTGGTGGTGCTGCTGCGCGCGCTGGCCGTGGGCGAGCGGTGGGCCACAGGTGTGGTTGCATTCGGCACCGTCACCACCCTGCTGCCAGCGTTTCTGGAGCACCTGCCACATCGGCAGTACATGCGGTGAGGGCATGCCATCGGCAGTACATGCTGTTTCGACCCGTGAGAGTCAGGGGAGGGGTTGAAGGGAGCAGACGGCAGGCCAGCGCTATGGGCTGGCTCATCAAGCCAGCGTCGCTGCTGCAGGCCGTGGTAGGTACACACCTTGCATTCCATGCTGCACTCCCGTGCCGCCTCCCACCGCTCCTTTCCCCTGCGCCGTGCCGACCCTCGCTCCCTACGCCCCACCAACCACCTTCTGCTCCTGCCAGTTGCCGTGCCCGCAGAGCCTTTCACGGACATGTGGATATAAATTAATAGTATCAAAGGAACCTGCATTTGTACAACCTGCCTCCCTCCGCCTCCCCTGCGCCTCCCCTGCCAGGTGGCGCCTGCCCGTGGAGGTAGCTGACAACGTGCTGCAAGTCGCGCTGGGATGCTTCACACACCAGCAGATCATCGGCAGCACCTCCCAGCTGGGAGGGCCCTCCGCCTTCCAGGCAAGCGCTGGGCGGGGCGAGGGTGGGGTGGGGCCGGGGCGCAGCCAGGGACGGCGCAGGGATGGGTCGGGGCTGCAACGCAGGAGCAGGCACTGGGCAGGAGGGCAGCGCACCAAGTCGGGAGATTCCACCTGGGCAAGCGCTGGCTGAGGCAGGGTTGCAGGAGCGGCCGCTGGGCAGGTGCACAGCGCAAGCTGACGGGGCGCTTCCCTCCCCCACCTGTGCCCGCACCGCCTGCAGATGACGGCTGTGCTGCTGACGGGCAACGGCGTCGCCTGGCTGCTCTTCTGCTCGCTGTGGGGCAGCCTGCCCTTCCGGTGAGGCCCCGCATGCTGATGCACATGCCGTGTGTGTTGGTTGCCGAGGCCCCCAGAGCCGCTGGCAAGAGCGCTGCCCTGGCAAGCACACCCCGCCTGTGCCAGCTGCGCGCCGCTGTGCGCCACCGCGGCCTCGTCATGATGATGCGTGCTGTGCCGTGGTGCCCATGCTGCTCCCCTCCTCCTCCCGGCTGACGCGCCCACTCGGCGGGGCCCCCCCGCGTGCCGCCCGCCCTACCGCCCCCCGCCGCGCAGGTTTGCGCTGCCGCAGCAGGCCGGACTCACCATCATGCTGCTCCTGTTCAACAACCAGCTGTGCCAGCAGAACGCCGCCATCCAGCTGGCCTACTCCACCCTGGGGATCAACGCGGCCCGCCGTGCCCAGCTGCTGGTGGGCCGGCTCAACATGCTGCCGGTGTGGCAGCACCTGCAACGCACGTACGCCGCGGGGCGCAGCTGCACGGCGGCGGTGCTGGCGGCGCCGATAAAGGCGCGCGAGGCGGTGCGCACGGCCTGCATGCAGGCGGCGGATGCGACGGCGGCGGCCGGTGTGGCCAGCGCTGAGGTGGCACCCTCCCTGGAGCACGGCGCGCAGCTGTGCCTGCGCTACCAGCCCGCCAGGTGCGTGGTGGTGGGCGGGGGCAGGTGACATGGCATGGCGGCGATACAGTATGTTGGCCTGCTGGACTGCGCAGGTTGCGCTCTGCCTCCAGCGGCCTTGCCTGCGAGGTCTTTGGCAGCACGCAGGCTGTGCCACAGCACTGTTTCTGGCACCATGCCATCATGGGTGCAGGTGGAGTGGCGCACCCCGAAGGAAGGTCTGCCCTGTGCACTGCACCCCAGAATGCCCGCGTCACCCTCCCCAACCGCCTCCCTCCCGCCCCCGCCACTGTTCTGCAGCCTGCTGCTGCTGGGCTTCCTTGTGCCCACGCTCTACATCTGGGCATCGGAGGTGCGCCTGCGCCGTCACTTCCTGGCCACTCACTCGACCGACGCGCCGGCACTGCGCCGGGCGCAGCAGCACCTGCCCACACTCATGGACTTCTTCATGTTCACGGTACCGGCTCTCTCCGCCATGTATGTTTTCGTGGTGGCAGCAGCGGGCCCCTGAGGCAGCGGCGTCCCCGCCGCACCGCCCTGCTCGGCGCGCCTCTCGCCTCACACGTGCGCCCAACAACAAACTGACCGCAGCTGCGCGGGTGGCGGCCTGGGCACTGTAAAAACGTACCTGAATGTGCCTTCTGACAGGCTTGCACGGGACAGACCCAAGGATATCGCGCTGCAGCAGGGTTCAGTGGCCCACACCAGGGTTCTGGGTCACCCGGTGCCAGGTGGCGGCTAGCAGCTCCGGGCAGCCCCTGTGCCGTCTCCCCACGCAATGCTGCGTCAACGAAGCCCGTTTCTGCGAGACAACGAGTGATTACGGTGGCCGCCCGACGGGCCGCCAGTTCGGGATACTCAACCAGCTCTGGATAGTCATTTATCTAATATCTGGCAGGCACCGCCATTCACTCAGCTCATTCAAGAACAAGGATAACACAGACAGCATGCTTTAGCTCCTCTCTCACCAGGAGCGGGCGCACGTTTGTGCCAGTCGGCCAGCCGCCTTCCCTAGGCATCGCGGGACTTCACCCGACGCCAGTGGGGCGTCGTTTGGGACGGATGGCACTCCGCGCCGACCTTGCATTTGCAGGAGCACCCCAGCTGGAGCATGAGTTCTTCGCTCTGGAGTCACGGCGGAACGTAGTGCTTGAAACGCAGGTGCGGTGGCCAGCGCGGGGCCGCGCACGGCTGCTTGCCGCCTTGCCGCTTGCCGCTTGCCGCCCTCCCTTCCCGCCACTCCCTGGCTGGACCGCAGCTGCCGCCTGCTGACGGAACCTAGTGCTCACCCCGACTTCCCCCCAACTCCCCCAACAGTTCCACTATGCGCGGGCCCTGACGTGGTTTGCTGTGCTGCTGCGGGCCCTGCTGGCGCGCGAGTGGAGGGCCAGCGTCGTCATCGGCATGGGCGCCGTCACCACGCTCCTCCCCGCATTTGCCGACCGCCTGTCGCAGCGCTGCTACCTCAGGCAGGTGGCCCCCACGCGCTGCGCCTGCACCTGCGTGTGCGAGCCACGGGGGGGTGCAGGCCTCACCATTTAGAGGTCCTGGAGTGCGGGGTGTGCCCTGCTGTTTTTTAGGGATCCTTGAACGCAGGCGTGTGGCTTGCCTGCCTGCCTTCCCACCCTCCCACGGGCGTCTTCAGGGTTTGCTGGCTGAGCGGTGGCCATCCACCCGCCCCGCCTGGCACCCCGCACTGCAGGTGGCGGCTGCCAATTCAGGTGTTTGACAACCTTTTGCAAGTCGCGCTGGGCTGCTACACCCACTCCCACATCTACCCAAACCCCAGCGGAGCGCCGTCCACATTCCAGGCAAGCCCAGGCGGTGTGGGCAGCCGCACAACGTGCTGTGACTGCATCGCCTGCGCTCTGTGGCGGCAGCAGGTAGCGTGCCCTGTTGTACCTCAATCCCATTGCTGCAATCCGCATCCACCAACCGCCCTTCACGCGCATGCCGGTCGGTGACTTGCAGATGGCAACTGTGCTGCTGACGGGCAACGGCGTCGCCTGGCTGCTCTTCTGCTCGCTGTGGGGCAGCCTGCCCTTCCGGTGAGGCCCCGCAAGCTGCAGCTCTGAGAGTTTGCGGCAGGCAGCTTTGCCGTCGCTTGGAGATGTACACACACTTGTGCGGGCCCGGCGCATGCTCTGCACTTCACCCACCCGCGCACCAACATCGCACGCCTGCCTCGCCCGCGCCCGCAGGTATGCGCTGCCGCAGCAGGCCGCGCTGACCATCATCCTGCTCCAGTTCAGCCGCCCCTTGTGCGCCACAAACGTGCCCATCCAGTACGCGTATGCCAGCCTTGGGCGGCATGTGCTGGCACCGCGCAAGCTGCTCCCAGCCCTTGCACGCCTGCTGCGCCCGTCGGCTAGCCTGCGCAGCTGCAGCGCCGCCGTGCTCGCGGCGCCGGCCTGGGCGACAGAGGCGGTGCGGACAGCATGCACGCATGCTGCTTTGTCTGCTTCGGGCGCGGCGCCCGGCGCTGCTGCGCAGCTGCTGGGCAGCACGGCGGCAGGGCCGGCGCCTGCCAGCGTGGCGGCCGCCACCGTGGCGCGGGGCGCTGAGCTGTGCAGCGCTTACCAGCCGGCCAGGTGATCCGGGCTGCTCGGGCTGGGGCTGCTGCTGCTGCCAGCGGGGCAGGGGCCGTAATGGCGAGGCCAAGGACTGAGCAGTACGGTTGACCGGGCCAGCTAATATGACCCTGACCTGGTCTTGAGCAGCTGCTGTGGTGCGTTGCCAGCGTCTCTGGACGCTTGCCATCATGCTGACCCCCTGGCCCTTGTCTGCCCGCCCCCTGCCCCCCGCCCCCCTTTCCCGCCCGCAGCCTGCTGCTCCTCGGCTTCCTCCTCCCCACGTTCCTCATCTGGCGCACCGAGCTGCGCCAGCGGCGGCGCTTCCTGGCCGCAAAGCTCACCGCCCCCCCGACCATCACCCCCTGCTTCCTGGATTACCTGGGCTTTGCGGTGCCCGCTGTCGCATGCATGTACAGGTGGGTGCGCTGCACATGTGCTGTGCTGTGCATGGCATGCACGCACCCAGCCGGGTGCTGTGCTGCCGCTGCACAGATGCGTGCATGCTGGTGCAGGTGGGCACCCCAGCAGTTGTCGTCCTGCCTGGCAGCACGGGTGTTGCGGGCGCTTCCTGATGCCCAGGGCAGCCTGCGCCAGTCTTGCAGCAGCAAGTGAGAGGCCACAGCTGGTGGCGACAGCACAAAGCCGGGGCAGCGCCTGCGTCCCCCCCCCCTCAATGCCCGCATCCCATAACTGTGTCTGGCCACGCCTCCTCTGACCCCCTCTCTTCCCGCCTCGTGCAGCTACTGCGTCGCGGGCGGCTGAGCTGCAGCATTCGACACAAGGGCGTCCGCAGTCAACCCCTGCCGTCGGTTGCACGCGCCCCGCCGTCGGTTCAGCATGCGGGAGTGGCTTGGCACGCCCTGCCCTCACTGCTCACTTCACCTGATCCCGGCTGTGCCTCCCAATACCTTCCACGCCCGCCTGCGAGCGGGCCACCAATAAACACGCCCTCCCACAAGCACATGGCACCTCACCGAGTGCTCCTGCCCGTGCAAGGTGTACAGTCCACGTGTGTTTCTCGCCGAGTGTCCGCCATCCCGATTGTTGCCGCCCCTGCATGCATTCATCGCATCTTGCGCACCCCTCCGATTAAACCTCCCGCCATCACCGCCACCCGAACACGCCCTGCGTTATTGCCACACGTCCCATGCACTCCACTTTCCAATTGACTGCCTGGCCCCCTGCCCCCAGCCAGCCTGTCCGCTTATACACGCCTTCCTTTCTCAGCCCTCAGCCAGGTCCCACTCTTCCATCCATCTCCACCTGCCCTTCGTTTCACTGCATCCCCAGCAACTCATACAACCCCCTAGCCTCTCCCCCTCCCCCCCCCTTCCCCTCGAGTCCCTTCTCCTGCTGCCTTTCCCCGTATCACATGCCACCCGTCCCACTCCCGCACCCCTCCTCCTCCTCCTGCCGCCTCGAGCACACGCCGTTCGCGTCACCCACGCTTGCGCCTTTTCGCGGCAGGCTCTAGCACATCATCATGTTTTGCCAGCAACTCCCCTGCAATTACCCCGCTGCCATTCGGCAAGCTTCACACCCTGTGGCGGGCTGCGCCATCAATTTTCGCCCCAATTCACTGCCTTGATGAAGATTCTCACATGCCCCTTATCAAACTCACGTTGCATGCAAACACAAACAAAGGTGTCCCTGGCAGGAGGCGCGGGCAGGGGCTGAGGGGTCGCACAGCGTGCACAGCGAGGGGAGCCACTCTGGCTGCGCCTCACTTCACGCCCAGGCAGCCCAGCTGAATTCACGTGTTCATTTCAGTCCCAGGCGCTGGGCAAAGCCCCAGCTGCACGTACCTGCCACTTGAGTCACACCCCAGCCGGGGCAGCTGCACTGGCCCACCAAATCACTTCACTCCCAGGCGGCGCAGCTGCAGCCGCACGCTGCTGCACTCCCGGTTGATTGCCTCCAGCCGTGTCTCCACCTCCACGCGCCGCTTGCGCTCCTGCAGACAGGCAGGCTTGGAACGAGGGGACGCGTGCATGTCAGGGGTGCTCAAGGTGGTGGGATGGTGGGTGGGTTGGGCAGGCTCGCTCAACACCGCAGGCCAGAGGTGGTCTCCTCTTGCTGGTGCCAGCAGGAGCTGCAGGTGCACACACATCCTAGCAGCTGGATGCCTGCGACATGCGTGGCTCGATGGTAGAAGAACCGCTGTCCTTGCGTGCCCCCTGCATTCCAATTACATAAGCTTAGCTTACACCACAGCGCCCCGACCAGCACCCCGTTTCTCACCTGCAGCGTGCGCCCGCTGGTGTGGCTGGGCATGCGGGAGCTCTCCGCCTCCAGCTCATTCTTCTCAGCATTCAAAGACAGCAGGTGGTCCTCCAGCGCCTGGGTGCGGGCCAGCATGTCCTGCAAAGGCAATGGGGAAAGGTTGGTGCGCTTTCTTTAGCTGTTTGGCGCTCAAGCAAAGCCAGGTGGTCCTCCAGTGCCCGCACAGCGCCAACATGTCCCGCACAGGACAAGGAGGGAGGCTGTCATCTATTTCCAGAAACTTCAGCAGCGGCAGGTGGGCTGGGGCGTGGCAATGCTAGATGAAGGAAGGTGGCAAGGGCGCATGCACATACAACAACACATCCAGGCAGCCCTTTAAGGCAGCCAAACAAGCAAGCAGGCAGGCCGCTGCACCCACCTGCAGGGTGCCCTCAGTCGCAAAGGGGCTGCTGGCAGCGCTAGGGCTGGCCAGACTCACAGCACCCATCCGAGCCGCCAGCGCCTCAGGAGCATTGCTCAGCCGCGCACCGCCGCTTTCGTGGCTGCCGCTGCTGGACGGCGGCGCTGGCATGTGCTCCCGCTGCTGCTGCTGTGTGTAGGGAGTGGCGGTGGTGGCGCTGCGAGCGGTGGCGGAGCCGCTGCCAGCGGCAGAGTGCGCCTGCCAGTGGTCACGGAACGTGGCAGGCCGGGCGGCGGCAGGCGGCGCGGTGGCGAAACTGCTCAGGCTGCATGCGTCACTGCCCTCATCCAGCGTGCCAGTCTGGGGAGTGTACCTGCTCTGGGCCGGCCCAGGCGGTGCGGCAGGAGCAGGGTGGTTGTAGCGCTGCAGCGCGCTTCGGGGAAGCGGGCCCTCTGCATGGCTGGCACGCACTGCCACGTGCTGCTCCTGCGGGCCGGGCTGCTGCGTCGGCTGCCATGTCAGCTCCTGCGGGCCAGGCTGCTGTGCATGCTGCCATGTCAGCTCCTGCTCCTGGCGGTGGTCACGTGCCAGCTGGGCGCTGCTGCTGGCAGCGTACGGCAGCTGCTGCATGCTGGCCTGTGGGTCTGACACCCACTGCTGCTCCTGGTGCCGCCCCATGGAGAGTTGGTAGCCGCGTGGCATCGGCATGCCAGTCTGGCTGCCAGCTGGCCATCCGTGCTCAGCGGACTGCATGCCGTAGCGGTCGGGTGGTGGGCCCTGTGGCTGGCTGCTCTCCTGCCGGGGCGTGCTGGCATATGCAGTGTACTGCTGCTGCTGCTGCTGGTAGTACTCTTGCTGCTGCTGCTGCTGTTGCTGCTGCTGCTGCTGGGCAGGGCCCCACTGCCCTGACGGCGGGCACTGCTCGCCCACACTGTCTCTGGAGCTGCGGCGACCTGCGGGCGCACCAGCTGCTGCCGCTGACATGGCCGGCCCTGTCCAGGCCAGGGACACCGCCTTGTCGGCCTCTGCTGCCGCCTCCAGCTCACGAGTGCGGCTTTGCAGTGCTGCCACCTGGCCCGTGGCTTGCGCCAGACCTGTCTGCAGGCGATCCACCTCAGCCTGCACCCATGTCGGTATGAGAGGTGAAGTGTGAGCGCCAGCAAGGCGAGGGAAAGCAAGGTTGTTAGGATGTAGAGCAGGCATGGTGGCCGTGCCACATCCAGGGGCAAGTAAGTCTGCCACTGTGCAGCCTGCACCCCTTGCATGGCACGTCTGTACGGCAGCAGCCCATCTCATGGCACCTTTCTTGGCATGCCGCAGGCCTCCTCCCAACCATTTCCCTCTCTCCCTGCAGCATGCTTGCCTGCAGCGCGCCGTTTTGCTGGCGTAGCGCAGCGCCCTCCCGCCGCAGCGCCTCGCACTCGCTGTGCATCGCCTCCAGCTGCCGGTCCTTGCTGCCTTCCGAGCCCTGCGAGAACGACATGTGGGGTATCTCGAAAGCAGTGGCGCGCCACCTCACATGCACCGGCCACCCAGCAACCTGCGGCCCTCTGCCCAGGCCAGCCTCGCATGTGAGCCACCCCCCAAGCACCCAGACAGCCAGCACCCAACAAGCCAAGCGCACCTGCACCGCGCGCATGCGGTCCTCCAGCTGGCGGATGGCCACGTCACGCTGCGCCAGCGCTGTGGTCAGCTCCACATTCTTCTTCTTCAGAGCCGTGCCGCCGTCCTCCAGCAGGCCCGCATGCGAGGACGCAGCCTCCAGGCGCTGCTGCAGCGCGCGCAGGTCGCGCTCACGCTGCGGGCGGTCAGAAGGGTAACGCGGGCAGGCGGGGAGGTGGTCGGGCACGTGTAGAGCCAGTACGGCGGGCGGCAGGCACTGTTGTTCAAAATTCAGCACATGCAAAAGAGCAGGCTCAGTGGCCACCATCGGTCAGCACCCACCAACGCTCTCCGTCTTTTGCCGGCTCGTGCCCCAGCACCCCAGCCAACTACCCGCCCCATGCCCCCCTGCCCGCCTGCTCCAGCCCACCTGCGCGCACTCGTCCTTCCAGTGCGCCACCTGGTCAGCCAGCACTGCCGCCTTCCTCCGCTCCTCCTCAAGCTCTGCCTCCTTCTGCGCCACCTGCTGCTGCGTGGCCGTCACAGCCGTCGCCGCGGCCTCCGCCTCGCGCTGTTTGGACTCGAAGCGGCGCTGCAGGCGCGCAAGCTCATCCCGGTCCACCTCGCCGGCTGGCGGCGGCGGCGGCGGCGGCGAGCGCTGCTGCTGCTGCCGGCTGTAGCGGGTGCTGGCGGGGGTGCTCGAGGCAGGGGAGGTCGCGGCCTCACGCTCTGCCGCTGCCCCTGCAAGCTGCTCCTGAAGCTCTGCACAGCGGCGAGCTAGCTCGCTGTTCTGCTGCTCCAGCTGCTGTGTGTATACCGGGGCGACAGCAGCTTGGGGGTGACCTGACGGCTGCTGCGGGGCGTGCGCATGTGCCGCCGATGGCGCCGGCACCCACTGCTGGGCTTGTGGGTGCTGCTGCTGTTGCTGGCCGTGCGCCACGGTGGCTGCTGGGTAGTAGAAGCCATCCAGGCTGCTGGTGTCTCCAGCAGATGGCGGGGACTCGAGCAGCAGCGACTCGGTGGTGTGGAACACAAAGGGCTGCGGCGACGATGCGGAAGCGGCAGCGGCGGCGGCGTAGCCGTGGTGCTGGTGGTGAGAGGGCGGTGGAGTGGAAGCTGCCACACTCCAGTCGTGAGCGTAGCGCCCGTCCCAAGGAGCACCGCTGGCTGAAGCGACGTGAAGCGAGGGGGCGCTGTGCTGGGCAGCCATCGCTGGGCAGCCCGCTGACGGACGCAAGCAGGATGTGCAGGCGTATGGGAATTGAGTGCAAGGTGATCGGGTACCAGCGGGCGCGGAAGATGATGGTCCGCAAGTCAAATCCGCAAGTCAAATGCCGCAGAGCAGGCACAGCATGGCGGCGGCCCAGTGGCCGGGCCCACTGGCAGTCAGAGCAAAATAAAGGCTCTGGTCTTTGCTCCTCACACTGCAAAAGCCTCTGAAGCGTGGATCAAGAAATGCAACTGATCTCACTACACTCTCAAGCTTACCACGCATCCAGAGAGAGTGAGGCCTGCCGTGCACCACTCACGGACAGGCCACGGCAGCAGGTGGGCTCGTGGCAGGCCAGCCATCCTTGCAGTCCAAAATGTGCAAACATGAGCAAACCATTTATCCTCGAATTTACAAGAAGCTGGAGGTGTCTATGCATACTTTGCAGGTGGTAGCTAAGAAGCGAAGCGTGTGTGCCTATGGCGGCGACGCCAGCGAAGGCCAGAGTTGCCCTTCTTGGGCCCTTCTTGATGCATTCCTGCAGGCTTGGGAAGCGCAGCATGAGTTGCTTTGTTTCGTAGAATCTAAATGAATGGGTTGGTTTCATCTTGGCACTGGCCCTGGGTGGGAAGCGGCCACTTGGCGGCGGCCACTAGGCGGCGGCTGCGGCCGCAGCACGCGAAGCGCGTCGGCCACTCCTCCAGCTCTTCCTCCCGGCCTTGCCCCAGTCATTGCAACCGCCTCGGAATCCTCCCATTGCCCCGCCATGGGCGTTCACGCAGCGTGGTGAGCACCAGCTGTCCGCGTCTGCGAGAATGAAGTTCAAAGAGATTTTGGCCTCCTTTAGCGGCTCGGGCAAGAAGGCGGACAAGGTCAAACGACTGGGGCTGTCCGAGAATGAGTCGCCGCTCGTTCCCAAGCGCCTGCTGTCACCGCTTCCTGGGCCTGGCAGCGGCCTCCGGGGGCGCGGGACGCTAGCGGACGTGACAGCCAGCGGCACGGTGCGTGTGCGAAACCTGGGCGCTGGTCTGAAGTGGGGTGGGAGCGGCTGCAGGTCGTCGCCGCTGCCGCCGCTGCCTGGTCCGCGCTCACCTGCCAACCGCTGCTGCTGCTACCTCGCACGCGTACATTGCGTTGCATCGACTCCCGTCTTCCCTGTCCCCTGCTGATACATCTGCAGCCTCGGGCACTGAACTATGATGACCGCTCCCCGCCGCGGCAGCGGGTGCAGCGCGACACCGCGCTGGCTGCGCGGGGCAGCCCACGCCAGGTACCACCCGCACGCTCTGCTGCCGCCGCCACCCCGGCTCGCACACCCGCCCGCCAGACACGCTTTGGCCAGCAAGCGTCAGGCACCCTGGATGGAGTGGCGTTTGACGGCGTTACTGCCGCCGACCCAGCCACTGGCAGCGATAACATTCGCGTCGTGCTGCGCGTGCGCCCCCGCAACGAGCGGGAGGCCACGCTGGGCGGGGGCACATGCGTGCAGCCGCTAGGCAACAGCGGGGTGCGCATTGCCTCCCACCCTGATCCGCACTCCTTCTCGTTTGACTACGTGGCAGCCGACGAGACGAACCAGGAGACCATCTTTCAGGGTGAGGCTGCTGGTCACCCTGCTGCACATGCAGGCTCAAAGTGCGGATGCAGCTGTGGCATGCATGTTGTTCTGAAATGCTGCGTGGAATGCAGAGCAGTGTTGACCCTCCGGCAACGGCAGTGGTGCTTCGGTCAGGGTGCTGGTGCAAGGCTTGTGCCAGCACCCCAGTCGGTTGGGGTGCTCAACACATGGACATGAGGCTCACTTGGGTTGAATGTGTGCCTCCCTGCTGTTGCTTCATTATGCAGTGGCGGGCAAGCCTATTGTGGAGAACTGTCTAGCAGGATACAACGGCTGTATCTTTGCATGTGAGTGCAGCAGCATAACCCTTGTATGGGGACAGTGGGTAGACTGCGGGTAGCATTACATAATGGAGCTCCTGGCATGCATATCTCATGCTGTGAGGCCTGCTGGCGCATCAGGGCATGCATGGCAAGCAGCTCACCCCATATGCGCGTATGACCCCTGCAGATGGCCAGACGGGCAGCGGCAAGACATACACGATGCTGGGCGGTGGTGAGGCGGGCCTGGAGGCAGGCGGCGCTGCCGCCAGCAGCGGACGGGACGACGCTCGCGGCCTCATCCAGCGCGTCTTTGAGCACCTGTTTGCCCGGATCGCCGAGGGCGGTGGCAAGTTCCTGATTGAGTGCTCCTTCCTGGAGATCTACAACGAGGTGGGGGCGGTGCAGGGTGCTTGGGGCAGGCAGATCTGCCGGTGTGCCTTGCTGTGTGTGTGCTGGCCGCTGCCTGCGCCTGCATTTGAGCCCATGCTTGTGCCTCACTCCGTACTGCTGTCTTTCTTACTGCACCCTGCCCTCTGCAGACGATCACCGACCTGCTGGACCCGACCCGCACCAACCTGCAAGTGCGCGAGAACCTAGAGGGGCAGTACGTGTCCAACCTGACGGCGCACGAGGTGTACCGCGGTGGGTGGCGCGCTGCTGGTGCTGGGTGGGGGCTTGCCCGGCTGCGCGCGCATTTGTCTGCTGCTGGATGCGGGGGCACAGCTGCTGTTTGGCTTGCCCTCACTTCACACCTCCCTGCTGCTCTTGCTACCATGCAGTGGAGGATGTGGTGGCACTGCTGCACACAGGGCAGGCCAACCGGCGTGTGGGCGAGACCAACATGAATGAGCGGTCCAGCCGGTCGCACAGGTGTGTGGCAGGGGAATCACATGGGTGGCGGGGTGCTTGCAGGGTAGTGTGGTGAGGGGCGGGTGCTCTTGCCGATATGTGCAGGAGATCGCAGGGGTGCCAGGCGGTGTGGCTGGGTTAAGCCCGTGGTGGGAGTGTTGACCCACTTCCGGTTGGCTGATTAAACCCTGCCCGTTCAACCACACCTCCCCTGGCCTCCCCTCTGCAGTGTGTTCACCTGCAAGCTGCAGAGCAAGACGGTTGATGCGTATGGCACCTCCCACACGCGCACCGCCCGCCTGCACCTGGTGGACCTGGCAGGTGTGCTGGGTGAAGGCCACGCGGGAAGTGTGTTGGGCGGGAGGCTGTCCTAAGGAGCAGCTGCCGGTGCAATTGAGCCTTCACTTGATGGTGGTGCAGTATACTGATGGGCGTGCCTCACGTAGAGCTGCCCCTGCCCCTGCACGCATGTTTCCCATGCAGGCAGTGAGCGGCAGAAGGCGAGCGGGGCGCAGGGCGAGCGCCTGAAGGAGGCCACCGCTATCAACAAGAGCCTGTCGGCCCTGGGCAACGTCATCATGAGCCTGGTGGACCAGCAGCACGTGAGATGGTGACAGCGGAGGGCAGGGAGCGGTAGCACTGCGCGGGGGAGCATGCGGCTGGGGATGCCGGCATGCATGCCGGGCGCTGGTGACCGCCACATGTGCTGAGTAGTCCCCCCCGGCTCATCTTGGTGTGCCTGCAGGGCCGCATGCGCCACATCCCTTACCGTGACAGCCGGCTCACCTACCTTTTGCAAGACTCGCTGGGCGGCAACGCCAAGACCTGCCTGGTGAGGAGAAGGGAGGAGAGCTGGCTGGGAGCTGCGCTTCGCGTGTCCGCTGCTAATGCCCTGCATGTCTGCCTGCTAGCCTGCTGGCTGAGCCTGCTGCACGCATGCTACCTCCATAATCCTGTTTGGACACTCTGCCTGTCATGCCATCTGCCTCTTGCAGGTGGCCACCGTGTCGCCCGCGACGGTGAACGTGGCAGAGACGCTGTCCACGCTGCGCTTTGCTGACCAGGCAAAGCGCATCAAGAACCAGGTTGGTTGGCTGCCCCTGTGCTGCTCATTCCTGATGGGTGGTTTAGGAGCATGTGCTTAAGCCCTGCGGGGCAGAGCTGGATGTGTGGCCGCCCACCTGCTTGCCGGTCAGCATGTGTGCATCACCTGCATACGCATGAGAGGCCAGGCAGGTGTCTCCCCATATCCTCAAGGCTGCTCACTTCCCACTGCTGTGCACCGCCTGCTGCCACGCACGACTTGCAGGCGGTGGTGAACGAGGACAGTGATGGCGACAAGGCGGCGCTCAAACGCGAGATCAAGAGCTTGAGGGAGCAGCTGGCAGCGGCTCAGCGGGCGCAGGCGGCTGGCGGTGCCAGCAGCGGCCTTGCAGCAAACGCTGCCAATGGAGGCAGTGCTGCTGCTGCGCATGAGGCAGCGAGCGGCACACCCGCCCGGCTGGCAGCGGTCGCAGATGCCATGCTGGCAGCTGCATCCCCTAGCACCGGGGAGGTAAGCAGCTGCTGGCTTGGCTGGCGCCTGCGGCTCATGCTGTTGTGGACGCTTCGTTGCCAGCAGGATGTGTCCGTCTCAGCTTGCCCGGCAGCTTTGCTCAGTCTCCCCTGCTGTTGATGCTGCTGTTGATGTGGCCTGCTGCAGGGATTGGGGCGGCGACAGGCTCTGGTGGGTGCGCTGCGGCGTGAGGACGTGGCCATCAAGGATGTGAAGCGGCTGGAGGCGGAGCTGGAGGGCATGCGCGGCCTGCTCAAGGTGGGGAGGCGCATTGCTCTGCTGCCTGCACTGGCAGTGCATGCTGATGCAGGGTGGCGGCAGTCATGCCTGCTGGGGTTGGCCGTCTGTTCCTGATCGCTCAGGGTTGCCGGCGTGTGCCTGAACTGCCACCCCTTTCTATACCTTGGACGCTGTGGCATCCCTCCCATGTTGCAGGCCAAGGAGAGCGACCTGCAGCGCTCGCAGATGATGATGAAGCTCAAGGAGTCCAGGCTGACGCGCCTGCAGAGTGAGCATGACAACATTTGGAGCACGTTGTAAAGGCTCAGTGTCTGGGTGCTACAGCCTGCACTGACAGCCTGCATCAATGGCCAGTCATCCGAGCAGCAATGCCTACACACCCCCTAAACGAAGCCCGCCCTTCTTGCTATTGCCCCCTGCAGGCGGTGCTATCGATGTGCCTGCTGAGGTGGCGGAGCTGCAGCGTGAGATTGACCTGCTGCGGGCCAAGGTGGAGGCGCACCCGGAGGTCAAGCGGTTTGCGGTGGAGAACCTGCGGCTCAGTGAGGTGCGGGGGAGGAGGATGAGGGCACACAGGGATTGACAGGCCTCGCTTGGCTAGCTGTGTTGAGTACCCCTGGAGGCGAGGCGGCTTGTAGAAGCGCTGAGCCAGGCGCACAGGGAGGAGGATGCGGGCTCGGGCACGACTGCTCTGCAGGAGCTGCCGTCAGCTGTGTGATGACTGCAGCACAGTGCCCATGGCTACTCTGCCTCTCCCTCCTGTCTGTTGCTGTGTGATGTCATGCCCTTCTCTTTTGCTGCCGCCTGCCTCTTTGCAGGAGGTGCGGCGGTATGAGGGCATGGTGAAGCGGCACGAGCTGATTTCACTGCAGACTGATGTCGGCACGCTGCGGAGTGAGATGCTGCGGATGGAGGATGAGATGCGACGTGCACAGGTGGGGGAAGGGCAGGTGTCTGGGATGCTTTGTGATGCAATGCTGGGAGCGCTGTTCTTCCTGTTCGGCGATGCAGAGCAGTGCAGGAGGTGGACGTGTCGCCAGGGCAGCTCCCAGCTTGCATCAACAAGCCTGCACCCTGGCGCCGCTGCAGGATGAGGCGGCCATGGCAATTGAGCAAGCAAATGCGGCCCGCATGGAAGCTGAGCAGGCAGCTGAGAGCATCCGTGCCAAGGCCGTGGAGGAGACGCAGGCCAAAGCAGTGAGTACACGTGGGGGAACACAGAAAGGCAGTCTGCTTTGGCTGCATGTGGCCGTCGATCATCCTTTCTTGGTGGTGGTGGGTGACCAATCTGCACAGCTCTCTACGGCTGTCCCCGCTCCGCCCACTTCTCACCCTGCCCACCTGCAGTCCTTGGTGCTGTCCCAGCTTCGGCAGCAGCTGTTTGAGCAGCAGCGTGCGACGCATGAGGCGGAGGCGCAGCTGACAGCGGCGGCTAGCAACAATGAGGAGATGGCGGCGCGAGTGGCGCTGCTGACAGGGATAGTGGCGGAGCTGGAGAGGTAGGACGGGAGGGGTTGTGATGGGATGGTGCCTGGGCGGGAGTGGCGTACTGCAAGCGGTGATCCCCGGCTGGATGCTCCAACGGGGCAGGAAGGCAAGCCGCCTTTGTAAGAGCAGCGGCAAGCATGCCAGCCCCCGACTGCGCCTTTTCCAGCACAGCTGGGCCTTGCTGACGCAGGCGGCTTCTTTCAAACACACCTATCCTCTGCAGCTCGCACACCGAGCTGCGCGGCGAGCTGAGCCCGGTCAAGCGACAGGCACGGCAGTATGAGCACGAGCTGGGCCTGGCCCGCCAGGAGACCATGGTGAGGGGTGCTGGCCGAGGGCTCAATCTTGGGTATTGCTGCAAGTATCTCTGCCTGACTTGCCCTCTTAAAAAAGTACACGCGCGCAGTTCTTAGCCCAACGTTGATGCAGTAGATTCTGCTGCCATTCGAGCTTGCATTGCCCCTTGCACGCCTCTCTTGCTTCTCCCTGCAGGCTGCCGAGATGCGCGCGTCCAGCGAGGCCACGCTGCGCAGCCAGGCGGAGCTGGGCAGCCAGCAGCTGCAGGCGCGCCTGGCGGCGCTTGGGGCGGAGGCCGCCACGCTGCGGGCCGCCAACCAGGTGTGTGCCGTGGCGCACGGTTCCCTTTGGCACCAGGGCTGTGCTGCCTGCACCACCCACACTTGCCTGCCTACGTGCTGGCCTACCAACTGCCTCATAGACTCGAAGCCACACTCGCTTTACCTGCTCCCACCCCACCCCGCGCAGGAGCTGCTCCGGGCAAAGAGTGATGCAGAGGAGCAGCGCGATGTTGCCGCCAGGTGCGGCAGTGGGAGCGGGTCGTAGGTGGCTTTCGCCTGTGTGAAGCTGAGGAGGCACCTTGTCGCCCTGCTTGCTGAGTGCCATGCTAACTGTACCCTCAATTACCCTGTCTGCCCCTGGAACAGTAGCGTGGAAGCTGAGCTTGTGGCCCTGCGGGCACAGCTGGATCAGGCGCAGGCAGTGGCTGCTGAGCGCCAGGCCAGCCAGGTCGATGCTCTGGCTCAGCTGGACAGCAGCAGGTGGGTTTGTGGCACGGGTTTCGTTCAATTGCACACAGTAGATTTGGGTGCTGCCTGCTATCGGCACTCCTGCACGTGCAGCCTGCCTGAGTTAAGGGTGTCGCATGTGCTGTTCTTCACTCAACCCCGCCTGCCTGGCTTCCCGTGGGCACTGCAGGCAGCGCGCCAATGCACTGGAGCAGCAGGTGGAGGCGCTGCAGCATGAGGTGCTGGAGAGCAAGTCGGAGGTGCAGCGGCAGCAGTCGGAGCTTGAGGCTGCACAGGCCTCCGCTGCCCTGCGCATTGCAGGCAAGCATGGGTGTTTAAGAGGGAGCCAGTGTGATAAGTTAAACTCAACTGCACGGCCCACGGAGCGTGCACGCCCCACGGCTGGCATGAAGTGTCTGCCTATGTTGCTGGCGCCACCTCCGCCCACTTTGTGCTCCCTGTGCTGCAGCTGCGCTCAAGGCTGCCGAGGGGATGCAGGCAGAGCTGGACAGCCGCTCAGCACGCGTCGAGCAGCTGCAGGCAACACAGGAGAAGCTGCAGGTGAGGGCGCAGGGCATTGGAGGTGGTGCGCTACCCCGCTTTCATTACCTGCGGCCTGCCAACAGTGCATGCTCCCACATTGATTGGCTGCGGCTCGGCAATCCATTGATTGGCTGCGTTGATCCAGCCTGCTCACTGCTGCACTGCTGCTTCCCACCTGCGCCGCAGGCGGAGACTGCTGATTTGAGCCAGCGCTGCACCCAGCTGCATGATGAGAACGTGCATCTGGTGTCCATGCTGGCGCAGCGTGACAACGAGTTGCAGGGTGAGTGGCGCAGCATTTGTTTTTAGTGATATGTTTTGAAAGAGATGTAGGGAGCAGGCAGGAAGCAGGCAGGCTCTACAGTACGGCCGCAATCTGCACCATAGCTCAGATATGTGCGATTTCTTGTTCCTCTGGTGCTGAGTCTGTCCACCTGCCTGCTTGCCGCCTGCAGAGATGGAGCAGACAATTGAGGAGACGGAGTCTCAGCTGAAGGAGCAGAAGGAGGGCGCTTCCAAGCTGGAAGGTAGGGCAGCCTTGCCATGCGGGCAAGCAAGGCGTGACCTTGCCATGCGGGCACGGTGGCTGCTGCATGGGCACCTAGGTCAAGTGAGCTCCTTGGTTTGCTCCGAGTTCCAAGTGTGCCTGCTGGCTCGCGATGCTCACCCCGCCCATGCAGGTGATTTGCAAGAGGCTCAGGCTGCGCTGGCCGCCAAGGCGGCTGAGCTGGCGAGCGCCAGCGCTGAGCTGGAGGCAGTGCGCAGCAAGCTGGCGGAGATCACGTCTGCCATGCAGGACGCCCACGACCAGCTGGCTGACTTGCAGGTGGAGTGGGGCTGGGTGGGCGGGCCTTGGGGGCTGGCAAGCGGGCTGCAGGCTGGCCCCCAGGTGGTTGTAGAGCGGCTGCAGGCAGTGGACACACAGGCGACATGTCGACAGCTGGAGATCCTTCCTAGTGTGAGCATGGGCTCTCTCTTTACTAGCACCTCTGGATGGCAGGGCGCCTTTTGCACACTGTAACATCTCCGTGAACATTTGCCTGTGGCCAATGCTCTCCTGCCTGCAGGACCGCCTGGTGTCAGCAGAGGAGCAGCAGGCGCAGGCGGAGTACGAGCTGAGCGACAAGTCTGCCAGCCTGGCAGAGGCAGAGGAGCAGCTGGGCGAGGTGAAGAGGCAGCTGGCCGCCGCTCGCGAGGCCCAGGCGCAGCACGACAGCGCTGCCGAGCAGGCGGCTGCGGAGCTGGAGGCAGCACACACCCGCGCCGCTGAGCTGGCTGCTGAGCTGGCAGAAGCGACGGCCCAGCTGGAGGCACAGCGGCAGGATGCTGCCGCTGGGCAGGAGAAGGCGGCTGCTGATCTGGAGGCTGCCCACTCCCGTGCTGCTGAGCTGGCCACAGCAGTAGCGGAGGCTACAGTCCTGCTTGAGGCACATCGCCAGGGTGCCTCTGCTGGGCAGGCCGAGGTGCAGGCGGCCCTGGCTTCCAAGGAGCAGGAGGTTGCCTCCCAGCAGGCTGCAGCAGAGGCGGCGCAGCAGCGCGCTAGCGAGCTGGCCGCCCAGCTGCAGCAGCTGCAGCAGGTCACGCTTCTGGAGAAGGAGCAGCAGGTGAGCGGCAGCAGAGCAGCAGGGCTGTTAGCCGGCGGTGGGCGGCTGGACTGCCTGCCTGGCTTGCTCTGGAATCTGCGATGGGGCAACTGCTGTTACCTGCTTCTGTGCTCTCACAAGCTTTTCTTACCCAGGTGCTGAATGTTCCACCCCTCCCCACACTCTGCCATGCAGCTGCTGCTGGGCCGGGCGGAGGCCAAGGAGCTTCGGGAGCAGCTGGCAGCTCAGGAGGAGGCGGCCGACAAGCTGCGGGTGGGTGGGGGCGCAGCATGCGTGCGGGCCCACGCCAGAACGGCTGCTGGCTCCACATGGGAACAGTGTTGCAGGCCGCCTGAGTACTGCCACTACATCTGCCCAGCCCCGGGACCTGCTCTGTGTGGGGCTGCTCCGCCTCACCTCTGTGCTCATCCATTGCCCCTCTTGTCTTCACCTGCCAAAGGCCCTGCTGGTGGAGAAGGATGCCGAGTTTGCCAAGCTGAAGCACGACATGACCGTGGAGGTCAGCGAGGCGGCGCAGCAGGTGCGGCAGCTGCTGGCGGCGCAGAGCCGCGTGGCGGCGCTGGAGGAGGAGATGAAGGCGGCGCAGCAGAAGGAGAGCGAGGTGCGCTGGGGGTAGGGTGGCGTCGCTGTGGGCAGGCAGGGAGTCGTAATGGGCGGCCCGTCAGCTGGATGAACAGGTTGGGTGCATGGTCGGTGCACGGGCTCCATGCCTGCCCCATCTCTGGCAAGTGTGCATGGCAATCCAGCTATTTCCGTTCTCTGCATCCCGCCTTCCTGTTTCCTGAACACCCGGTCTGCTGTGTGCGGGCGGCCTTCCTGCAGTACGCACAGCTGCCCCTCAAGATGGCCGAGGCTGTGGCAGCTGCACGGGCCGACGCCCGTGTTGAGCTGGACCGGCTGGAGCAGCTGTTGGACGAGGTGCGGCCGCACCGGCGGATTCATGGGTGATTGGGATGATTGACAGGCCCACCACCTCTCATTCAAAACTGGCCCTTGCACGGCAGGCTGTTTCTTCCAAGCACGCTGTGTGCACGCTGCTTGTCAGTGCTGCCATGCACTCACCCCTCCCCTGTGCTTGTGTCATGGTGCAGCGCGACCAGGAACTGGCGGCGCTGCGGCGGCAGTTCAGCGAGGCCCAGGCGGAGATTGCCGAGGCGGCCACCATGACCACCAGCCACGCACAGGTGCGCTGGCAAGGCTGCCGGGTCAGGGTGTGACAACGTTGCAGCGGAAAAGCAGAGCTGAACCGTCTTGGTCAGGAAAACCCACACCTCGTGCCTATGCCCACTCCCTGGCACAGCATGCTCAGCAAGCAACATGGAAAACATGTGCATTTGCTGCCTCTGCCCCTGCAGGAGCAGATTGAGCAGCTGGTGGCGGAGCGGGAGGCGTGGATTGATGAGGTGCAGGCGCAGCGCGCTGAGGCCACTGGTGAGGGTACTGCTGCCATGGGGGGGCTGAGGGGTAGTGGGTGGGTGCACAGCTGCAGACACAGCACCTCCCATGCACGCACCTGCCTGCCTGGCAAAGGGGAGCGCACGCACAGCTGCACAGGGACCATGCCTGGGCCTGCTCACCCGGCATTTACCTTACCCTGCTGAACCCTGCTTCCCCTCACGCTGCAGCCGCGGTGGAGGCGTCGCGTGCGCTGGAGCGGCGCGTCGCCGAGCTGAGCGAGGAGCGCGGCAGCCTGGCGGCATCGCTGCAGGAGGTGTCGGAACGGGCGGGCAAGCTGGAGAGCGAGCTGACGCACCTGACGGGGCAGCAGAACCTGAACCAGCGCATCCAGTATCACAAGAAGGTGCGCTGGCTGTGTACGTATTGATAGGCATTAAACCACTGCAGGACAGGCGTGCTTCTCATCTGCTGCATGGCCGCACGCACGCACCTCGACTGTCACGCGACTGTTGCTCCTGCCTCGCCTCAACCTGTGCTGCCCTGGTCCGCTGCCCTGTTCCGCTGCGCAGGTCAAGGAGGAGAACGATTCGCTGCGGGAGGAGCTGGGGCGCCTGCGCATCGACCACCACAGGGCGCAGGTGTGCACCGTTTGTGGGCCAGGCTGGCATTGGGCCTGCTGTTTCGCCCAGTGCATGAGCCTGCACATTCAAGGCTGCGTGACGTGCAGAGCGCTGTGCACAAGTGTTCGCACACTGCAGAGTAGAGCCCCCTTATCAGTGCCAGCTGAGCGCAGCTGTCAATGCATGTCCCTCATGCAGGTTCGGTACGAGCGCGTTGCCGGGGAGCTGCAGAAACTGCGGGGTGCCCACGGCCAGGTGCGTGGGCTTGCCGCCGGGCAGCAGGCGGGCCATGTGGAAGCAGGGCTGGCTGTGGGACGTGCATGCGCTGGGCTGGTGACGCTCATGCCCACCTGCCTGCCTGCCTTCCTGCCGACCTGCCTGTATGTATTTACGCATTGATGACCCCGCCATGCCTTCATGCCTGTGCAGGATGGCCTGCCTGACTTCGAGGCTGAGGAGGCGCTGCGGGATGCGCTGGCGGCCACCGAGGCTCAGAAGCACCAGGTGAGGGAGAAGCGCCAGATGGCAGCTGGGCAGGGGATGCAGCGGTGCACTGGGTGCCAACCAACGTGCTACGATGGTGGAGCGCAAATGCAGGGAGCACCCGCCAGGCCAACCGTGCCCACCCAGCGCTGCTGTGCATCCGTGCTGCTTGGCACCACTCGGCTCGGTCTGCTCTCCTAGCCACCTAGCCTCCTCACTCAGTACCCCTGCTTCGGTCCATGCGTGCAGCTTGAGAAGGAGCTGGAGGGCCTGGCTGCTGCGATCCTGGCGCTGGCGCCACGTCAGCAGCAGCACGGCTCAGCTGCGTCGTCTGCAGGAGGGGAGGGCGAGGACGACATTGTGCTGGAGTTTGGCACCCCCCGCCCGCACCTGAAGCCTGCCGGCGCCCCAAGCCAGGTGAGGCAGGCACAGGGCTGTTGGATGGGAGCTTCAGTGTGGCTTCAAGCTGGCACCCCTCGAGTGTGCTTCCCTGCCCCTCCTGCCATGCTGTGCAGGCGGGCACTGCCGCTGCGGCCGCGGAGGCGCGGCGTGCGCTGGCCGACATTTCGGCGCAGCAGGCGGCCAACGCGCGCTGCCTGGAGGACAACCGCCAGCAGATCCGGCTGCTGAAAGAGAGCAGCAAGCTGGCGCGGCTGCGGCGCACCTCGGCGGCTCTGGGAGCCACGGCAGGGGAGAGCGGCCAGCAGCAGCAGCAGCGGCAGTAGGACAACTCGCACTGGGTCCTGCCCACCGTGTGTAGCTGTGATATCTAGAGCGGTGCTGCCTCAGCACCTCCCTGCCTTGTTCCCTTGCGTGTATTGAACTGCCTGTGAATGTATTGATGTAGTGCCAAGATTTGGTAACAATCAAGATATTGAGAGCTGCAGAGAGGGCATAAGCAGAGGCAGGCACGATAGCTGGAATTACGCAAGCAGCAGTCTTGTGGGGCTGCTAGCTCTCCTCTGGCCATGCTGCCGCTGGCCGCACATACGCCACAGGGCGTTGGCACTTATTCGACATGTACTCCGCCACGCTGCCCAGGATCTCGTCTGTGCATGCCTGCATTGGCAACGGGGCGGGCAGGAGGGCAGCTGACATGCGGCGCAAAAGCAGGTGCTGCACAGCATGGCACAGCATGATCACATAAATTCTCTGGGCACAGAAGCTGCTAGGCAGCGGGGCCACTTGGCACATGTCGTCTGGCAGCATGCGCCGCAACAGCTGCTGGTCTCACCTTGTTGTGCGCCGACAGAATCACGATGTCTGCGTCACGTTGCTCGATGTCCCTGCAAGCCGGGGGCGGCAGGTGTGGAGAGTGAAGGAAGGCCGACTGCGGCGGTGCTTCCACCGACTTCGCGGCAAGTAGGGAGCACTATCTTTGTGCATGCATCCTTGTGCATGATGGTCCCAACATGCACACAACTGCTGTGCTGTGCCGCTGGCTCCCAACGAGCCTGGCCTCCACTCTCGCTGCACCCTGCCTGCGGGCCCGCCTTCCCCCTGCCCTCAGACCCAGGCTCCCTCCCGCCCACTCACTGCAGCAGCAGCTCCGCCACCTGCTTCAGCCCCGCATCCTGCCGCTCCGCATACAGGTGCAGCTGCAGGAGGGGTGCGGGTGGACGCTTTTTGTCAGTATGCGCCGCTGGGCTTGCAAAGAAACACACCTGCTTTTGAGGCAAGCAAGCGGTGCACTTGAGGCAGCACCGTCATGGGGCGCAGCGGCGGCATTGCATCCTGCAGGAGCCGACCAGTCTGAATGAGTTGCGAGTGCCCCACTTGATTGGGCACCCTTTTGGGGTGCAGCAGCGGCACTGTGACATATTGCAGTTAGTGTGAGGGTGGCGCACCTGGTAGGGCACCATCTTGGGGCGCAGCAGCGGGAGGAAGCGCGCCTCCAGCCGTGCCTTGGCGTCCGCTATAAGATGCTGCTCTTGCCGCATGTCGCTGGAAGGGCTGCGGCAGTGGGGGAGGGTGCACATCAAAGCAGCGGGCACTGGGGCAAGCCGCCTGCACTTGTGTCGTCTTTAGAGCTGCTGCTCCTGCCGCATGTGACTGGGAGAGATGCAGAGGGTGAGTGAGACGAGCGTCAAGAGAGGCCGGCGCCTTAGCGTCCGCTGTCAACTGCTGCTGCTGCTGCTGCAGCTGCAGCATGTCCCCCCAGGGCATGCATGGCGTGGGATGGCAAGATGCACAGCAGCATGTGAGCGCAGCAGGCGCCCTGGTATCTCATGTTGACATCCGCTGCTGCTCCGACAACATGTGCCGTAAAGAGGTGCGGCAGGGTGAGAGCGCGCATTGAAACTTGGAGGCACGCCGAATGCAGGCGATAGGGCATCCTCTGTTCTATGCCCTGCCTTGGCCTGCCCCGGCACAGAGCTGCCTCTGCCCTTCGCCCGTCTGTTCTACGCCCTGCCTTGGCATGCCCCGGCACAGCGCTGCGTCTGCCCTTGACCCGCCGCTCTGCCGGCTTCCTTCCAGGGCCTGCCCTGCCGCTTTCAATGCATGCCAGCTCAGCTCACTTGCAGTTGAAGGAGCCGCCCACCACTCCGTGGAAGACCTCCATGTGGGGCAGCAGGCATTTCACGACATACCTGCACGCACAGGGGAGGGGCAAGGGTTGGGCGGGACTAACGCAGCGATCAAGCAGCACACAACTGCACAGGGACAGCAGCGTTAGCGGAGATACCCTGGGCAGCAAGCAAAGCAGTGCACTGGTATGCCGGCTGAGCTGTGCTGTGCTGTGCTGTGCTGTGCTCACGTCATGTGCACCACATCTCCTTCTTTATACAGATTTTCGATGGCCCATCTGCGGCAGTGGGAGGTTAGGAGAAATGATATAGCTTAGCGTGCAGCCCTGTTCACACAGTGCCCGCAAATGCACACACTGTACCGCATCCCGCACGCGAGTATCGCACCCCGCGCCGCACGGCCGAACCCCAAGGCCCTGCGGCCGACAGGAGCTCAGTAGTCAACCCCAATGCTGCACATGCCCACCATCTGGCTGCAGTGTGCAACTTGCTCACAGTGAAGACACGCTCAACACACTCACTGGCAGGCGGCCGCAGACTCCGCCGTGTCCTCAGCGCACACCAGCAGGGCGCGCCGGCGGGCCCTGGGAGAGGCGTCACCTCCGTGTGCTGTTTGCCGGCTCATGCTGTCTCGGGCCGCTCCTCGGTGCCCTCGCCGTTGCAGCAGAAGAACGGGGCGCGCTAGTGCCCTCGAAGTTGCAGCAAAGGAACGGGGCGCGCTAGTGTTGCCCGCACGTCAAGCTTGCTCCCGGTGTGTTACGGTTCCCCTCTGCTCAATGCACCGATCAAGGCAAGAAATGACGGAATGGCGTTCATGACCATTGCCACCGTGTCGGTCGCAGAACCCTCGCGTTGGGAGGCTGGTCAAACAGCGTTGCAGCCCGATCACATCGTGGCTTGGTGCAGTCCAAGAACGAATCGAAGCCCGACGACTGATCAATATTGATCAGTCGGGAGTCCAAAAACCATCTCTCCGCAACGCAGCCTCGCCAACCGCGCTTCAAAGGAGAGCCGGCACAATAATATCAAGAGCCCAGACGGCGGCTGTGCTTTGCTGCCGACTGAAGTGCACCTTGAGTGGCAGCGACGGCGGCGGCGGCGGCGCTGGTGACAGCAGCAGCCAGCGCCAGGGCCTGCTGCTAAGCAACAGGCATGCCTGAGCAATGAGCAGCTTCTTCCAGCGCCTGCTGGGCGGTGCAGCCGCTCAGCTGGGCCCGCCACAGGCCAGCAGCGCCCCTGCTGCCGTGCCGGACGACTTCGCTCCCGACGACTTGGTGGATGTGCGGTTCGAGTGAGTGCCACTGGGAGTCGATGAGTGATGCGCGTATGCTCGCAGCAGGTTTCGCCTGATGCTGGCATCCCTGTGGTGAGGCATGGCCAGTTTCTGAAGCGCTGCCCGCCTCCCCGGCTGCCCCCGGCACACACCCCTGCCTGCCTCACCTCAGCCGTCATCCCCGCTGTTCTTGAACGTGCAGCGAGTCTGACCGAGCGGAGGCTGAGCTGGCGCAGCTGTTTGATGGATATGAGCGGGCGCTGCGGTATGACCGAGAGGTGGGTGCTATCGCCCACTGATTTGTGGGGCTTGCGGGTAATGCTTGCAGTTACAGTGCTGTGGCATTGTGGGCAGCACAGCATGAAAGCCAGCCGTGTTGGGAGAGGTTGGCAACGCATTATCATTGCCCGGCAGCCATGCCCTGGCTGTGCCTCATGCCACCCTGTAACTGTATCCTGTCACTGCTGCGCTGGCCCGCATGATCGGCCACCCTGGCAGGTGGCGGATGAGATGCTGCTGGCGTTTTTCGACCGCTTTGCCACAGCATGCTCAGCATGGGTCCCCACCCCGGCAGCCATCGAAGCCACGCGTGCCGCAGCAGCCACGGCTTCAGCGGCAGCCGCTGCGGCAGAGGCAGGCGGCGGCAAGGGCAGCAGCGGTGGGGTGCGGCGGGCGCAGGTTCAGATTGTGACTGGCTGCAGCGGCGGCCACCCACGGGCGCTGCTGGCGGCAGCAGTGGAGGGGCTGGAGCGAGCACCCAAGGCGCTGTCTGCTGCTGTGGCGGCCGCCGCACCCGCTGCTGCTGCTACGGCTGAGGAGACGGTGCCTGCCGGCGCTGTCCCCGCTGCGACTCCAGCGCAACCCGCCAGCCCTGTGCAGCAGCGGGAGCTAGCGCTGATGCACGCGGCGGGCCTGCCGCTACTGCGTGCGCTGCGCGTGCTGCTGCGCAGCCAGCACAACCGTGCTGTGCTGTGCTCGCTGGGCCTGCTGCCCACGCTGTGCCATTTTGTTCGATTCTTGGCACAGAAGCTGCAGGCAGCTGCTGGCGTGCTGGTGGTGGTGAGCACCCACGAGGGCGGCAGCAGCAGCAGCAGCAGCCCGGGGGGCAGAAACGGCAGCAGCAGCAGCAGCGGCAGCAGCAACGGGGGCGGCAGCCAGCTGCGCCTGCTGTGCCCGCTGGCAGTACTGCTCGGAGAGGCCCTGGCAGTGGTGCAAGCTTTTGCAGAGGCGGAGGCAGGGCAGCACCGTCAGGCAGCGGTGCTGGCCAGCCGGCCGGGCAGCAAGGCGGCCAGCCACGCGGCCCAAGCGGCGGCGGCTCACGCCTCCCTGGCTGGCTCCTCTGCCTTGGCCGCAGCACGCACAGCAGCTGCAGTGGCGCCGCTGCTGGAGCAAGGCCTGCTCACCCGCTGCTGCGAGCTGTTGCCCATTGCGCAGCGCATCCTGATGCACAGCGGCAACGCCGGGGGCAGCCAGACGCAGGCGGGCGAGGTGACGGGGGCGGCGGCGGCGCTGGAACGCCAGGCGCTGCTGTGCCTGCTGGCAGTGCAGGCAGCCAGCCCGGCGGCGGTGGCAGCGGCGCTGCTGCAGCAGCATGGGGGGCAGCCGCTGGCGACGCTGGTGCAGCTTATTGGGTGGCCGCTGGCTGCTCCGGAGCACCAGCTGCCGCTGTCCACATCAGCAGCCAGCAGCAGCGGCAGCCTGTCGCGGGCGTCGTCGGCAGCGCCACCATCCCAACAAGAAGGTGGCGAGCCGCAGGCAGCCAGCAGCTCGCAGCCAAGCGGCAGCCGATACGTGAGGATCGGGCATGGCAGCGGCCTGAGGCCAGCCGGCGCAGAGCTGCGGCTGCAGCTGCTGGCGCTCCAAGCCGTCGGCGGCGTGGCCAGGAGCGGCGGCAGCGCGGCGCTGCGCCTGCTGCAGCAGCAGCGCTGCTTTGTGCACCTCACGCAGCTCCTGCAGTGCGCTGCCCTGACTTTTGACAGCGGCACAGTGCCAGTGTCCTCTCTAGCGGCGTCGGAGCCTGGCCCTGGCACCGAGCTGCAGCAGGTGTTCCAGGCCCTCTGGGGCTGGGTGGCCGGCGGCAGCAGCAGCGGCACTGTGAAAGCCCTGCTGCCGCTGCTTCTGGGCGCGGTCCTTGGCGCCTTCCTGCCAGCGGCTGACTCTTCGCTGCCAGCAGCAGCAGCAGCAGCAGCAGCAGCAGCAAGAGATGTGGCACCAGAGTCTGGACAGCGCCCCGCCCCCGGGGCAGCACTGCAGCTGCAAGGCAGCGAACTCCTCTTTCACCAGGCAGCAGTCGCAGCGCTGACCCTCGCCAACAAAGCGACTGCCAGCAGCAGTGACAGCGCCAGCAGCAGCGGTGGTGACACATGCTGCGGATGCCAGCTGCAGCAGCAGGCACTTCTGTTTGCTTCCCGCCTGCTGGGGCGCGAGCAGCGCGTGCTGCCCCTGCTGCCGTCAGCCTGCCAGCAGCTGTTTGAGCGGCATCAGCATCAGCAGCGGCAGGGGCAGGGGCAGCTCGCCGCCCGGGGCGACAGCGTGCTCAGCAGCAGCAACGAGGCGCTGGGAAACCTGCAAGCGCTGCGGGCGGCAGGTGGGAGCATGGGCCAGGCGGTGCTGCTGTGCAGTGAACCAAGCCGTGTGCTGTGCTGTGAAGCAAGCTGCCCAGGCTGCGATACCATCCACCCCTGCATTTACGCTATGCCGTGAGCATGCATGTTTGACTGACATGCCGCCTCTGTTGACATCAGCTGCATGCTCTGTCTCGCTCACACACGCACTCCTGACCGCTACACCTGCCGCTGGTGCAGGCCTTTGGGGGGTGGCCTTTGGCCCCGCTTTCTTCTTCTGGGGAGACGAAGCACAGGGCCAGCCGGGGCAGCTGGGCCGCAGCTTCCAGGCAGAGCAGGGGGCGCTTGGCTTCACTGCCGATGATGCCAGCAGCAGCCCGGGCTCTCCCCGCAGCCCGTCTGCCGCTGCCAGCCTGCACAGTCAACGGGAGCGGCTGCGGCAGCTGGTGCTAGTTGCCTTAGAGGCAGCAGCCACCCTGCCTGCCAGCAGCAGCGACCTCCCAGAGGTGTCTGCTCTTCTCCAGCTGCTGCAGCAGTACCCGCGGTACCACGGCATCGCTGCCAGCGCGTGCCGCCTCCTGCTGCGCCTGCTGGGAGCGGCCCCTGCCACCACCCTGGCCGCGCTGCAGGAGCAGCAGCTGCTCAGCCTTCTGCCGCGGCTGCTGGCGGCGCAGGGCGGCGCGGAGCCAGGCAGCAGCACCAGCGCAGGGCGGCCTGCTGGGGAGGAGCCAGGCCTGCCCTCGGCAGCTGCCGCTGCTGAGGCTGCAGAGGCGGCGGCGCTGGAGGAGGCACGCTGTGCTGCGCTGGAGCTGCTGGGCGCATTCATGAGGTGAGCACAGCGCAGCGCAGCGTGACAAAGCGTGACTTTGGCAGGAGGCTCTTGACAACGTGCCATGGCAGGTTGACGTACGCGACTTGCAGGGGGCGGGGCAAGCAGGCAGCCAGCTGTTTTCCGGGCACAGGTCAACGTGGAGGCTGCCGGGCCTGTGCCGCCCGGCAGCATTGCACCAGGATCTGCCCCCCGCCTCGCTGTGCTCCCTCCCCCGCCATCTCCCCACCCACCCTCACCCACTTGCGCAGCATGCACGCCAGGGCCTCAGCCTGTGCCGGCACCGCCGCTTTTACCGCACCGCCCTGCCCGTTCCCCTCCCTCCTCCCTTGTGTGCAGCATGCACGTCAGCCTGCAGCGCGCGGCGGTGGCAGCCTGGGAGCCTGTAGCTGCGCTCTTCTCCCTGCTGCTGCGCCCCGCATCAGGCAGCCGCCGGCTGGCGCTTGACAACGTGAGCAAGCACAGCGGGGCAGGCACAGGGAATGCTTGCAGGGCTGTGGTGCCAGCTGCAGTGCAGCGCTGCTTCTCAAGGCAGAGCAATTGCCCTACGTGCCTGCTGCGTCTACATGCTTTGTGCTGTTGTGGCTGTCCGCCCTGTAGCAGCTGTGCCTAGCTAGGCAAGCTGCCAGCTGCCTCGGTAGCTTCACTCTAGACAGGGACGCTCCTTCTCAGCTGCCCCCTCCAAGCCCTCCTCTGTTCTGTTTTGTGTGCACCTGCAGATCCTGCTGCTGATGCAAGTGCCGCCCGCGGGCGAGGACGACCGGCTCGCCAAGGCGGCACTGTTCACCAAATACACGGGTGGGTTGGGGAGACCTTTGCCGGCAAATGTGCACCTCTCCACCAATCACTGAACCGCTTCCTGCCTGCCTCTGTGCCCCTCCCAACTGTACCCATGAGTCGTTGCGTCTCTCGCTGGCTCCTGCCTAGAGGGCATGCGGTCACACCCTCTCCACAGCATAGCTGCCGCGCAAAGCCCATACAGATGCCTGCTCAGGGCTGAACGTGTGCATGCTTCCCCTTTGCTGCCACCCGCTTGCGCCCACACTCCTGCAGAAACGATACCTGTGGCGGTGGGGCGCTGGCGCGAGCTGGGGGTGCCGCTGCTGCTGGAGCTGCTTGGCGGTGTGCGGGCCGTGGTGGGCAGCCGTTCAGGCGGCACAGCCGGCGGCGGTACCAGCGGCGGCGGTAGCAGCGGTGCGGGTGATCGGGTTTACGCCCAGCAGCTGTTTAGCCAGTCCCAGGCTTTCCTCCAAGTGTGCAACGTGCTCAACGGGGAGTGCCCCCAGGCAAGCAGGGCAGTACCATGCAGTACCAATTATGCATGGCACAGCCGACCTCCCATCGCTTGCACAGGGGGGAGCCGCTGAGGTCTGTGCGGTGTGCTGGCGACATCCTGCTTGCCACACGTGAATTCACATGTGCCCCTCTGTAGCCCCAGCGGCCCTCCTCTCCCTTCCTTTGCCTACGTGTTCCTCCCGCCTGCTGCTGTGCAGGAGGCCGCTGCCGAGCTGTGCTGCGGTGTACTGGATACTCTGACCGCCCTGGTGGCAGCCAGCCCCGCCAACCGGCGTGCCCTGGCGTGAGTAGTGCCAGCTGGCAGCGCTAGTCTAGTCTAGTCGTTACAGCTGTTCACATCCCCAAGAGTATTCAACTCTGGCAGCGCTGCCCCTGGCTGCCTCCCGCCGCCCCTGCACTTATACCGACTAGCTTCCGAGCTCGTTCACGGTGCTTGCTGACTGTTGCCGGCCAGCTGACCCTTCCTGCGTGGCCCCTGGCTTGATATTGATGTCTCATTTCCCACCCTCCTGCCTGCCCCCCTTCCCCTGTTTGCTGCAGGGCGGATGTCGGCTACGGCATGCTGCTGGAAGCAGTGCTGGCGCGGCTGGCGGGGACGGCGCCACCCCGCAGCCTGCTGCTGAGCGCGCTGGGGCTGTTGCTGGAGGTGCGTGTGGGTAGGGTCCCGCGTGCATGTGTGTGAGGAAGTAAACGCTGTCACCTGGAGCCCTGATGCATGCTGTTGAAGCGCTACGTCAGCGGGCAGTGCAGCAGATGGAGCCGGCCGCCCGGCTGCGACACCCCCAGGCAGTGCATGCCCCTCACTTTTCCCTGAGCCTGCCTGTGAAAGGGGCACTTGCAGTGAGCGTCTCGCCCAGTCCTCCTCAACACCTTTTGATCGATTTCCTCACTGCCACCGCCCTGGTATTTCTGGTGCTGCTTGCCTCACCTGCCAGTCCCGGAGTGCGCACATTACTGTCCACTGCCCCGCCGCTCCCGTGCAGGAGGCGCCTGGAGGGGGCGCCTCGCCCCTGCGCTTCACCACCACCGCCATCGCAAACCCGCCGGCCCTGGCCCTGCTGCTGGCGCTGCTGCGGCGGACGGGGTGGCAGGACCAGCTGTGGGGGCTGGCCGCCTTCCGTGAGCTCCTGCTGCAAGGCGTGCACAACCTGGCTGCCGCTGACACAGCCGGCCTCAACAGCCAGGTCATCGAATGGCTGAGTGAGACCGTGGCAGAGGCTGGAGAAGAGGCAAGCAGCGGTGTTGGCAGCAGCAGGTCTACGGGGGCGCAAGGAGCGGCAGCGGTGGCAGAGGAGCAGGGGTCGGAGGAGCCGCCAGCGCAGCAGCGGGTCCAGCTGCTGCAGCAGCAGCTGCTGGCGCTGCTGCGCTTGAGCGGCAGCTACAGTATCACGGGTGGGTGGGTGGGTGGGGGGCTGAGGGGGGCAGCTTTACGGGTGGGTGGGTGGGTGGGGGGGGGGGGGGCGGGCCTGAGGGAGGGCGGAGTCACAGGTTGGATAGGGATGGGCTGAGAAGGGGCAGGGCGTGAAGAGAGGCTACACCTAGCGTGGGTGCGGGAGGGGGAGGGGTGGTTGGGCGGCAGCAGTGGGGGGCTCACCGATGCCAGTCTCGGACAGCTCGATACTCGGGCTGCTGCCTCTGGAAGCGCACTAGCGGCTGCTGCCTGCTCCTTTCTTCACGTTTGAGCGAGCTGCCTGGCCTGAGCTGCACCTGCTCCGAATGCCAACTCTCTCTGGCAGTGAGGTACCTGCGCTCAGTGCCGGGCCTCTCAATTCGAATGGTTCCCTAAACCTGACATTCATTTAGCCCCTGATTTCCCACTGCAGCGAGGGACCTGCGCTCGGTGCTGCAGCTGCTGCGGCCTGGCAGCGAGGGCCGCCCACCGCTGCACGCCGCTGCTGTTCTGGAGGTCTGCGGGGGCTGCGCTGCTGACACACGCCAGCGTGCCTTCCCTGCCTGCGAGCCGTGCCTTGCACACCTGATAGCAAGCCATAGCCGCCTCTTGAGAGCTTGCAATTGCAAAACTGAAGCGTTATCGCCCGTAGGGAACATAGTAACCTGAACCCTTGGCCGCACGGCCCCCCCCCCCCGCCCTGCAGGCGCTTGCTGGCATGGCCACACGCAAGGACGGCCCCGCCAGCTTTTTCAGCTTTGACAGCGGCAGCAGCACAGCTGTCGCCGGCGGTAGCAGTGCGCAGCAGCAGCAGCAACAGCTGCAGCAGCCGAGCGGCATTGTGTGCAGCGCCAGCCTGGGCGGCGGCGGCACCCCAGCCGGAGGCGGCGCAGCGGGTGGCGGCAACGGCAGCAGCAGCAGCTGCAGCTTCCTGCGACTCCCAAAAGCTGGATACAGCTTTGCCCTGTGGGTGAGGCTGGAGGATGGCAGGGAGGCGGCAGAACAGCTGTGGCAGGCGCTGCCAAGTGTAGCGGCAGCGCAGCATGCCAGCAGCAGATCCCCAGCAGCCGCCACAGGCGCAGAGGTGTCTGGGCCCGCCGTTGCATCCGATCAGGCGCTGTATGCCCTTCTCCACCAGCAGCACCCCGCCAGCAGCCAGCAACAGCACGCCTTTCCCTTCTACCATCAGCACGCGCAGCAGCTGCTGCATGGCGTGGCGCTGGCGGTGCGCCAGGTGGAGGGCCGTGCCCGCTCGGCTTCTGGCAGTCCCGAGGGAGACGGCCAGTGGCACCCGCAGCTGCAGCTGGTGGCGCACTGCTGGGCGCCAAAGCACAGCGAGGCGGCGCTGCCGCTGCAGCAGCCGCTGCTGCCGGGGCGGTGGCACCATGTGGCCCTCACCCATAGCGCAGGTGGGAGCTGCAAGCATCAACTGCTTGAGCAGTGTGGGAAAGGTTGCTCGCTGACACATTAGTCGTCTCAACCAGCCCGCTCAGCTCCCACGGCTGCCCCGACCTGCCTGCCCCTCCTTGCCTGCCCTTCGCCGCCACGGCTCGCAGGCGGCCCTCTGAGCCACTCCGAGGTGCATCTCTACCTAGATGGGCAGCTGCAGGTGCGGGGGTTTCGTGCCAGCTGCAGTTTTGCCGGTGGTGGGTTGTGGGGTGGGGGAGGAGTTGTAGGGGCGATGCATCTGCATATGGGCGGACGACGCCGGTAGTGAAATTGGCGGTTGGGCACAGGGTCAGCATTGCAGGGACTGGCACGCCCGCCCCTTCCCCAACCACCCCTTGGCACGTGGCTTGCCTCGCTGGCTCCCTTCCACACCTCCCCCGATCCACTCGTTCCTTCCCCCCTGCGCCACCCTCCCCCGCCCGTGCCCCATGCAGGCCACCTCGAGGCTGCGCTACCCGGCAATCAAGGAGGCGCTGAGCAGCGTGTGCGTGGGGGCCGGCGCGCTGCTGCGCCCGCTGCGCGGCCAGGCCGGGGCAGCGCTGCTGTTTGAGGATGTGCTGGCACCAGGTGGGCGGGGAAGGGGGGAGGGGGGATGCGCTGGCACCAGGTGGGCACGGCGCTGCTGTTCGAGGATGTCGGCGCCAGCGGGCAGCCAGCGGGGTTAGCGCTTCATGCAAGCTGGGTGTGGTGGCAAGGTAGGCAGGGGAGGCAAGGCAGGAGGGGAAGGCTCAGGCGCTTGGTGGCGGGGGCAGGAGGGTGTGCTGCTAGATGGGTCAGACGAGGGGGTGCACAGGCAGGCATGGAGGGAGTGGATCAGGCACGCTGGGCGGCATGGGCTGCATGCTGGCGCCAGACGGGCGGTCTGCCTATGTTCGGTTGGGAAGCCTGACGGTTCCGGGTGTGCTCCCGTCGGCTTCCGCAGCCCATGCTCCACAATGTCCCTTGCACCCCAACTCCAGTTCTACCTTGTGCACATGTGCTGCACCCTGGCGCTGCGCTCAACCCCAAATCTTCCACATCTCCCTCACTGCAGCGCAAGTGGCAGCCCTGCACCAGCTGGGTCCGGACTACCAATCCCCGCTGATTGCCGCCGAGAGCAGCGGCCTGCTCGACCAGCACCCAGCGGCAGCAGCCACTCTGTCTCTCACCGCAAGCACCGCTGCCACTGTGGCAGCGGCCACGGCAGCGGCCGGCTCCCAGGGCGCCCCGCCCCGCCTCCTGCTCGCCTTCTGCCCCCAGCTGGCTGGCGCCGCTGCGGCGGCAGAGGCAAGCAGCGGCAGCAGCGGCAGCAGCAGCGGGGCGAAGCGGGCAGGCAGCCGTGCGATTCGCGATGCCGTGTCGGGGCTGCCTGCCGCCCTGCTGGCGGGCACGCAGCTGTGCCGCACGCGCCACCCTTCAGACATGCTACACTGCCTGGGGGGCGTGGCCGTGCTGCTGCCTCTGCTGGAGCAGGGGCCGGTAACTGTGCAGGCCGGCAGCGGGGACAGCGGTGGCAGAGTGGCTGCCGGCGTGCTGCGCCTGCTGGCGTCCATGCTGAGGGGCAGCCCGGGCAACCAGCAGGCGATGCAGGAGATCGGGGGTGCGCACGCTGTGCCTGCCGCGCCCATTGTGCTGTTCTGCCTGCCGTGCCACTGCGCCCGCTGTACTGCTGCGCCAGCTGTGCCCGCTGTGCCACTGTGCTGGGCATGCTGCGCTGCCTGCCGCCCACTGCTTGCCCTGCCCTCCATGCCTCCCCTGCGCTCTGCGCTTTTCAATCAGGCTGTACCTCTAAACCGCCAACCCTAGCGTCCCTCCCTGGCCCCCTCCTGCAGGCTTTGCCCTGGCTGGTTACCTGCTGGAGCAGCAGCAGCGGCTGCTAGGATCGGAGCTTCTGGGGGCAGCGCAGCAGCTGCTGGCGGCCGTCAAGGAGTCCAGGACGCTCAGCCAGGCAGTGCTGGGGTGAGTGCAGGTGTTTTGGCTGGACAGGGCTGGATGGAGGTTCAAGTTTGTGTGCCGACAGGCAGCACACAGCAGGCGGCGCGGATGCCGCCAAGGGCACTGTCTCAAGCAAGCCACACTGCTGCCCTGCTGCCTGCTGCTCTGCACATCCAGCCGCGGCTGACCGTGCAGGCACCTCGCGGGCTGACCTGAACCGTCCCGAACTCTCTCTGAAGCAAGCCTCCTGGCGCCGCCCTGCTGCCCTGTCCTGCCCTCCCCAACCGCCCGCCCCCCCTGCAGGCACCTGCTGCTCAACCTGCGCCTGTGGAGCGCCGCTGCGCCTGCTGTGCAGCTCCAGCTGCTGTCCCTCTGGCACCAGCTGTCGAGGGGGGAGCCGCTGCTGGTGCGCTGCCTGCTGCCCCCCGCCCAGCTGCTGCACCACGTGCGCAGCTGCCACTTCAGCGGGGGGGCGGCGGTGCGGCAGCAGCTGCGCCGGCGGACCCCGTCTGCAGCCGCAGGACTGGACATGCACCAGCAGCAGCACCAGCAGCAGCAGCAGCAGCAGCCTGGCTCGGCGCTGCCGCTGGTGGCGTCGGCGCCTCTGCCGCATCAGCAGGAGCCAGATCGGCAGGCGGCGGCGGCAGCGGGAGCAGCAGCCCCTCCTTCCTCTCCCCACCAGGGAGCTACTGACTCTTCTGGAGCAGCAGAGCTGCGCCGGAGGTACCTCCAGCTGGCATGCACGCTGATCGGGGAGAGCGCGGCGGCAGGCGCCAGGCAGGGAGGCATGGGAGGTGCAGCAGTGCCGGCCTCGGCCAGCGCCTCTTTCACAGCCAGGGATGAGGGGCTGGAGGCAGACCTGCAGTCCGTGCTGTCGCTGGTCGCCGACTGCTGCACCAGCATTACCGCCAGGAGCGGTGGCAGCAGCAGCGGCAGCAGCGGGGGCGATGCAGCGCTGCTTCAGGAGCTTCTGTCCTTGGTGCTGCTACCGCTGCTGCGGCGTGACAGCATGGCGCGCCTGCCGCTGCTGGCCTGCCTGCAGCGGGAGGGCGGCCCCGCGCTGCTGCTGCCGCTGCTGCGGCTGGAGCAGCAGCAGCTGCGCTTGCTGGGCCTGCGGGCGATCACAGCGTGCCTGTCGGGGGCAGGCGGCGGGCAGCAGAGGCGCCGCACGGCGCCCCGCAGCAGGAGCGTGACGCCAGAAAGGGGCAGCAGCCGCCGCCGCTCGCTGGGCCGCCCCTTCCAGCCCCACGCCAGGCAGCAGGCGGCCGAGGGGGATGGGGAGGAGGGGGATGTGATTGCGGCGGCGGGGGAGCTGCTGGCAGCTTTCCCCCTCACTGCCGCCGCCCGCATCGCCCTTTTTGAGATGCTGTGCGACGGTGCCCCCTGGCAGCAGGTGCGATTGCTCTAAGAGCTCGAGATGGATTGGGTGGAGCTGGTCACAGCTTGCTCGCATGCCCGCTGCCCTCCATGCCCGCTGCGGCGGCACGCATTGTGCATTGGCAGCTCTCGTGTGCTGCCCTTGTGCTTGGTGCGCACTTGCTTGCTTGTGTCCCTCACGTGCATGCTCCCCTGCGTTGCCCGCCTGCAGATTGACGGCCTGGCGCCGGCGGGCCCACCAGCAGAGGCAGGGGCTGCTGGTGCTGCTTTCGCTGGCTTCGGTGACGCAGATGAAGACCCGTCTGCAGCTGCAGCGCTGGTGCGCGTGCGCCACCCGGCCGCCGCTGCAGTGCTCCTGCAGGCGGCTGCGGCTCCAGGAGTCAGCCCCCAGGAGCGAGCTGCTGTGCTGGGCATGCTGTGCCTGCTGTGTGAGTCGGCCAGCATGATGCAGCAGGCGCAGCATGCCAACCAGGACATGCTGGCGGCAGCCCCCTGCCCCTGGCAGCAGCTGCTGCTCAGCTGCCTTCGAGTGGAGGGCGGCGGCGGTGGCAGCAGCGGCGGCGCAGCCGAGCAGCAGGCTGCTGCTGCTGCCTCCGCCTGGCGGCTGCTGGTGCTCTTGCTGACACGCGGCATTGTGGCCAGCAGCACGGGGTGGGAGCAGCTCCAAGAGCTAGTGGGGCTGCTGAAATCGCAGCCAGACGTGCGGTACTGCTGCCCAGCAGCTTCCAGTGGTTCCGCAGTGAGCAGCTGGCACCTGCTGCAGGAGCTGCTTGCAGACGTGTTGCACGACCTGCTGGCAGCCCAGGTAGCCGACGCAGCCGCCCCAGCCGCAGCCAGCAGCCCCCGGTCCCTGGCAAGCCCCCGGGCAGCCGCTGCTGCCGCGGCTGCCGCCGCACGCTCAGCGGCCGCTGGCGTGCACCGTGCCCTCTCAGCTTCCGAGCAGCAGCAGGGCCAGGCACGGCGGGCGAGCAGCGAGTGGGAGGCGTGGACGCACGTGTCCCAGGTGTGTGGGCACGAGTCACCTCGAACGTGCAGCCACCTCACCATTGCCGGCATGGGTGCTGTTGTCGTCACAGGGGGGCAGGCCCTCGCTGCCTGCTTTGCTTTTCGAACCAGTGCCACTTGTAATACAGCTGCTTCCACCTGCCCTGCGCATCAATCAGGTTGCCATATGTGGCTGCTAGTTTACCAACACGTCTGCCTCCCTACGCCCCGCCCCGCCCCGCCCCGCAGTGGTCCACCGAGCCCTACTGCAGCAACGCCGCCGCCCTGCTGTCGCTGCTGGACGACTTGCTGGCGGGAGCGGTGCTGCCGCCGCCTGGTGCGCCCCTTCCGCTCACACGCCCTGCCCTGCTGCCGACCGCATGCGTCAGGGTGAAGCACCCTCGTGCTTGCCTGCACGCTTGCCTGCTGCCCTTGCTGGGGGAGGGTGTGGCCTTGCTCTCCTCTTGTCCAGCAGAAATCACATGTGTCGCCCGCCTGCTTCCTCACCATCTGCACCACCTGCAGGCGGACGCCTGGCGCCAGGCGGCAGCGCCCTGCTGTGGGCAGGCGGCGACACGTCTGCCTTTGCCTCTGCCTCTGCAGCCGCTGCACCAGGGGCAGCCGGGGATGGCAGCTCTGTCATTCCTGAAGTGCCCCTGCCAGCCTGGCAGGAGCTGGGCGCCGCACCCAAGCAGCAGGGGCAGTTCAGCAGCCGCCTGCTGCTGCACGCCTGGCGCTTCCTCGACAGGTTGCATAGCAGCGGGGCGGCAGCAGCAGCAGCAGCTGAGGCTGCCTCTCCCCGCTCTCCTCTGGCCATGCTGCTTGGAAGCCTGCCAGCAGCGAGCGAGGCAGCAGCAGCAGCAGCAGCAGCAGCAGCGGTAGTGCCCACTGCAGGCCTTAGCGAGCAGCAGCTACGGCGGCACCAACAGCAGCGTGGGCTGCTCCTGCTTCAGCGCCTGCTGCTGCTGGCGCTGCAGCATGCTGCGCCCGAGGTGGCGCAGCAAGCAGCCGCGCAGGCTGCCCAACTGCTGCCGCCGCTGCTGGCCGACGCGGCTGCTGACACCGCTGCGGCAGAGGCGGCGGCTGCCCGGCTGCAGCTGCTGCTTGCCTGCAGCCTGCAGTGCTACCAAGGGGTGGCCTTTCGGGCAGCGGCGGCGCAGCAGCAGGAGCAGCTGCTGCCCCTGCAGCTGCAGCAGCGGCTGGCGGCGTGCACGGCAGCGGCAAACGCCGTCGTGGATGCGGCGCCCTGGGCATTTGGCGAGCAGCAGCAGCAGCAGCAGCAAGCGCGGCAGCAGGGCCAGGTGGCACAGCAGGCGCAGCAGCACTCGCAGCAGGCACAGCAGCGGGGCGCTGCACAGTTGGTGAACCTGCTGCAGCCCCGAGCGGTGGCGGCGGCGGCACGGCAGCAGATCCAATTCGTGCGCCACTGCTGCGCCCTCCACGAACGATCCGTCCCCGTGCTGCAGCAGCGGTTGGCAGCAGAGGCTCAGCTCCACACACAGCGTGCAGCTGCCGCAGAGGAGGCCAGCCGGCAGTGCCTGGGTCTGCTGCTTGCGGCGGACCGCATGCGGCGGGCGGCGGGGCGGCAGCTGACGGATGAGCAGCGGCAGCAGCGGCGGCGGCAGTGGCGGGAGCTGAGGCGGGGGCTGACCAGCGGGCGAGGGTTGTGGGCGGAGGAGGAGGATCTGGAAGGTGGGTGGGTGGGCTGCTTGGCAATGCTGCGGATGTCCCGATGCCAAGCGGTTTGCTCCCAACCTTTGTTCCCAGCAGCTCGAAATGGTCTCCCTGCTGCTTGCCGTGCCGCATGCCCGTGCCCCGTAATACATCTAGATATGAGCAATGCGTGAACTGCCTGGGCTTGCTCCTGCCCGCCGCAGAGCAGCACTGGAAGCTTGATGCGGTGGACGGCCCTCTGACTAGTGCACCTCCATTGAAACCTCACCTGATCAGCTCACCCTCGTGCTGTGTGCCCCCTGCCTGCCGCAGAGCCGTTCTCCTGTTGCCTGCCATGCTGCACATTCCCGGTGGCATACCGTCTCTCGGCGTTTGAAACAATGTGTGTGCTGCACCAATGCCCTGTCCGTTCTGCCCCCTGCCCGCCGCAGAGCTGCACTGGAAGCTGGACGCGGCGGAGGACCCCTCCAGGCGCCGCCTCCGCCTGCGCCGCAACTTTCACTTTGAACGGTGAGGCTGCTCCTCTCTGTGTTCCTCACACGCACTTTGGGTCCAGCCCGGCCTGCTGGTACTGCTTCCAGGCCTCTGCTTGCGCCCCAACTGACTGCCTAACCTGTTTCTGCTCCTGGCAAAGCTGGCTTTGCTGCCAGCGCTGGCGGCCTGGGGCAGCGGTGAGGACCGCATACTGGGTGCCGCTCAATTCAAGAGCATGCTCCTGAGCGGCCACCATGGCGACCAGCACGGGCAGGCCAGTCACATGTGCAGCAAGGCCGCCGCCCCACAGCCGCCTCCCTGCCAACGCCGTTTTGGTACTCTGACTCGTCCCCCCCTCCCCATGCAGGTATTCTGACGCCGCACGCAGCGTCAAGGGCAGCAGCGCGGCCCTGGCGGCTGCAGGCGGCGGCGAGCCGGAGGAGCGCGACCTGCTGGCAGTGGCTGCGCTGGTGCCAGGTCAGCTTGTGTGGGGGCGACGGGGAGACCAGGTTTAGATGTTGGTGAAGGAGGGCAGGGGGCAGGAGCGACAGAAGCGGGTTCAAGGGACTGGAACTGCTGGCGGTTGCTGCTCTAGTGCCAGCTCAGCATGAGGGAAGAAGTTGGTCTAGTGGTGTGGGAGGAGGCAGCGGGGGCTGCGCTAGAAAGGGGCAATGAGACATCAAACGAGAGGTGCATGCAGGTGCTTGCTTGCCTCAGCTGGCAGGTGTGCACACTGAATTGCTTGCGTGAGTGCCTGCTGCCTTTGCGGCGCCTCTGGATGCCACGGGTGCTGACCTGGCCTGCCCCATGGCCGGCCTGCTGCCCTCCCCCCACACACCTTGCTCCGCAGGCACCTCCCAAGCCATCGTAGAAGAGTTGCTGTTGGAGAGGTCAGAAGAGGAGGAGGAGGAGGAGGAGGAGGGAGGGCAGCGGGAGGGGCTGGCCGCCCTGCCAGCCATACCGGAGGCAGGCAGCGGTGCTTCTGGCGATGCCGGCGACGCCGGCGCTGGTCAGATGCAGGAGCAGGGAGGGGTGCAGGGAGAGGGTGAGAGCGGGCAGCAAGGCGCGGGGCAGCATGCACAGCAGGTGCTGCCGTTGACAGGCGAGCAGCTTGCAGTGGCGACTGGTGGGGCAGCTTCCCTGGCTGCACCGCCAAAAGAGCAAGCGGCCTCCCAGCCTCCCGGCCAGGCAGAAGACCAAGTGGTGGTGCAGCAGCAGCAGCAGGCGCAGCAGCAGCAGGCGCAGCAGCAGCAGCAGCAGCAGCAGCAGCAGGCTTCACCACAGCCGCAGCAGCAGCAGGCTTCACCACAGCCGCCAGCAGCTGAGCAGGCGCAGCCACTGCCGCCGCAGCGGCAGCAGCCGGCGCAGCAGGCGCCACTGCCGTCGCCGCCACCACCCCAGCAGCGGCCGCCATCCCAGCAGCAGCAGTTGCAGCAACCTTTGGCTGAGCAGCCGCCAGCGATGCAGGTGCAATCGAGCGAAGATGTGGAGTTGCCAGCCCCCACCGGCGCCGGCACGCCTTTGTTCAGCAGCCGCGCACACTGGGTCACCCCTAAGCGTGTGATACCTGGAAACCTTTACGTGACTTCCACGGAGCTTCACTTTATCGGGGACCTGCCAGGTGGCGGCGCCAGCCTGGCACCCTGGTTCTCTGGGGGTCAGTACTCAGAACGCAGCTCCGGCAACCACGGCGGCAGCGGCAGTGGCAGTGTGCACGGCGCAGGGGGGCAAGGCGCGGAGGGCAGCGGCGGCACGGCAGGGCCTGAGGAGGAAGCGGAGCAGGGGGAAGGCGGGGCGGAGGAGTGGCAGGCGCCACGGCGGCGGCACCGCTGCTGGCAGCTGTCGGGGTTCACAGAGGTGCACCACAGGCAAGTGGCAGGCCACGCTGTGCTGTGCTGTGCTGTGCCGTGTATGCTGTGTTGTGCCTTGCTGGCGGTACCGCTGCTGGAAGCTGCCGGGCCTCGCAGAGGTGCACCACAAGCAAGTGGCAGGCCACGCTGTGCTGTGCTGTGCTGTGCTGTGCCGCTGCTGGCCTGCGTTGTGCTGCTCCTGCTTCGCTTGCCCTGCGGCTGATTCATGCAAATAATAATCAATTCTGGCTCCGCATCTCTGCCTCACCATGGCTCCCACATCTCACCTGCCCATCCCCCCACCACTTCCTCCACCCGCCCCGCCTGCCTGCAGCCGCTACCTGCTCCAGCCCACCGCGCTCGAGTGCTTTGCCGCCGACCGCCGCTCCCACGCGCTCTTCAACCTGCCCAGCAACCAGGTGGGGCCGCGTGGGCAGCACTTGAATAGCGCGGTCCGGTAGTTCACTGGAGGATCTATCCACTATGGGGCGATTCCACTTGTTAGGATGCATCCACTATTGCTCGTCAGCATGCATGCATTCTGGGTTAGCCCACAGTAGGAAGCAATATGGGCCCTCCTCCACGACCGGTGGCCAGCGGGGCCGCCCAGTGGGGCAGCCCGGCTGGCAGCATTTCCCCTCCCCATCCTCTACAGCATCCACTGCTTCCTTTCTGTGTTCCCTGTGACGATCTGTTGGCCTGCCTCGCTACCTCCGCACACCCTCTGCCTCTCCCGTTCTTCTTCATTCATCAGGCAATGAAGGACACGGCCGCGGCGATGCTGCGCGCCCGCCCCTCGCTGGCGCTCTACGACCGGCGGCGCAAGGTGGAGTGGGCGATGCGCCTGCAGCAGCGCTGGCTCAGGTGTGCATCGGACGTGCAGCTGTGCGAGCGGGGGTTGATGAGGGACAGCACGCAAGGTGGAGTGGGCGCCAACAACATACCAGAGCACACTCTTCCATACATGCCAGTGCTTCTCTCCACTACAGGTGGGAGATCAGCACGTTTGACTACCTGATGGCACTCAACACGCTGGCTGGGCGCACCTACAACGACCTCAACCAGTACCCGGTAAGGCGGCAGTTGCTGCTGGGCGTGCAGCCGAACTGGGATGCTGCTGAGCTGGCAGCTGCTGAGCTGGCAGGCAGCCGAGCTGGCCGGCACCTGAGCCGACAGCGCTGATCTGCCATGCTGCTGAGCTTGCATACAATCGTGCCCCCTGGACCAAGCGCCTGCCTTGGCAAACCTGCTCCGCCCCGTGTTTATTTTCCTCTCTCGCCCCCGCAGGTGTTCCCCTGGGTGCTGGCCGACTACACGTCACCCTCGCTCGACCTCAACGACCCCGCCTCGTTTAGGGACCTCTCCAAGCCCATGGGTGCGCTCTGGGTGGGGCCTGAGGCGGCTAGGGGCGGTGTGTCCCTGAGGTGGGGTGGGCCTGGGTACGGCAGGCGCGGCACATGCGGGGTGGGCCACCCGCCTTCTCCCACAAAACCACCCACCTGCCCCTAGCACAGCATGCCCACACCTCTCTGCGGGCGGCTGGAGGCCCTACACCCCTGCACATGCACATGCACACAAAAGGCACACAAGCTTACCCACGCGGGGGCTGCAGCCGGACCGAGACCGACACCCGCACCCGCACCAACGCAGTGATGCGCTCTTCCCGTGCAGAGGATGCCTCGCAGGATGAGCGGCGACTAAGTTTCTTAGGAGAGCACTTGCAGGGGCCGCCCGTTGAAACCCACATCTGGACCTCAATTCACACGTATACCCACCCACACACACACCCACCCACACACACATATCTCGATGCAGGCGCGCTGGACGAGCGGCGGCTGGAGTTCTTCACTGAACGGTTTGAGGGCCTGCGAGCAGACCAGGCGCATGAGCACCGAGCGGGCGGGGGTGCAGGCAGCAGCGGTGGCGGCCCCCACCTGCCCCCCTTCCACTACGGCTCACACTACAGCAGTGCCGGCATCGTGAGGGGGAGGGCGGCCTGCTGCCGCTGCCACCTGCCAGCTTGCTTGTTATTGGCTGTCTGTTTCTTATCGGCCGCCAGTGGATCCGTTCCTTTGCACTGCGACTCTCACACCAGCAGGGGCACTTTGAGATCGGGCTTGGGGCTGCGCCGCCCTGGCTGCTGCTGCCCGCTGGTTGCTGCTGCCCGCCTGCTACGACGGATCCTCATGTACTGGCTGGCAATCGCCCGGAAGCAGGCTTGCCCGCTGACACGTAGGCCATTTCGAAACACGCACCCTCACACATCTTGAAAGTGCCAATGCACCCTGCCCCACGGCATGCCACCCCGGCCCTCAACACCGTCATGCGTGTGCACCCTCCTCCCCACCTCCTCAGGTGCTCTTCTACCTGATCCGCCTGGAGGGCTTCACCAAGCTGAACCGGGCGCTGCAGGTGGGCGTGGGAGCATGACATGACATGACATGACATGACATTGTGGGGGGATGGATGGGCGGGGTCACCATGCAGTGCCGGCTGCCCCCACCTGCGAACAGGCAACGGTGCCGCCGCCCGTCCCCAGTTCCAGCTGCCGCCTCGCTGGCCGCGGTTGATGCAGTCCCCATCTCGCATTCCCTTGCACCCCTGCAGGGTGGCCGGTTCGACCACAGCGACCGCCTGTTCCACTCGGTGCCCGCCTGCTGGCGCAACTGCCTGGACAACACGGCGGGTGGGTGGGTTGGGGAGGGAGGGCAGGGGCAGAGCGGAGCAGAGGTGGGTGCTGTTGGCGGCGCCGGGTATGTGCATACTATGTGCTGCACGCAGGGCATGTGCACAGTGCTGGACCTGGTGCTCTCTGTCGACATGCAGCTCACTCTTGTGATGTGTCCGCTGGTATCCCGCTCCGTCCCACACGCACTGCAGACGTGAAGGAGCTGATCCCGGAGTTCTACTACCTCCCCGACTTCCTGCGCAACTCAAATCGCTTCCACCTGGGCATGCGGCAGGTGGGTGGGTGGGCCTGAACGGGTACATGGGCAGCGCATGGGGGGGAGGGACGGGGCGCCGAGTGCGAGAGGCCGGCAATAACCTCAAGCCGCGTCCACCTGGGCATGCGACAGGTGGGTGGGTGCACGGGCATGTTCCCACATTTTCCCGACAGGTGGGCAGGTGGCAGGGCTGGGAGGGGCAAGGCAGGCAGGCAGGCAGGGTGGTGGAACCTGCGGCGCTGATAAGTTTGAAAGCCAGATGTGCTTGCAGTGATGACTTTGAGCAAATACGTACTCACTCCCGGTGCAGGATGGGGTGCCCGTGGATGATGTGGTGCTGCCTCCCTGGGCCAACGGCTCCGGTGGGCGTGTGTGGGATTGGGGTGGCGGGGCGCGCTGCGCGTGTGTGGGCTGGCATGGGCCTGGCAGGGTGTTGCTGTGAAGCGGCTTGCTAGAGGGATGCCGGAGAGGCCGGGTACTTATTTTACGAACTGAACACACTGACACCAGTACCCCCACCTGCCTGCCACTCCGCTTGTGTGCTGCAGCCGAGGAGTTTGTGCGTGTGATGCGGGAGGCGCTGGAGAGCGAGCACGTGTCGCGCGGCCTGCACCACTGGCTGGACCTCCTTTTTGGCGTGAAGCAGCGAGGTAAGAGCGACGGTGGAAAGCATAGTGCTTTGTTGGCGACAGCGAGCAGGTGACGTGATGCCTGCAACACACTGCCCTTTACTGTTGGGTGAGACAAAGAGGTGTGGCAGGGGGCCTGCACCACTGGCTGCACCTGGTCTTTGGGTTCAAGCAGGGTAAGAGCCACGCGTTTTGATGGACAGCAGATTTTCTTTTGAGTGGCTACAGCTATTTTACTACTGCTTAACTTACGAGGCAGCGGCTGACGGTCCCTTTTCTCGCCCTCCTTCCACCTCCATATACCCTGGGTTTGCTGCAGGCAAGGCGGCTGAGGAGGCGCTCAATGTGTTCTACTACCTCACATACGAGGGGGCTGCCGACCTGGATGCCATACAGGACCCTGCGCTGGTGAGGTGGGGTGGGGCAGGGACGGATCGATGTGGAATGGACTGCTGGTTGTGTGGGCTGGTGCTTGATCAAGGGGCAGCTCATCTGGGTGCAACGCAGGGCCCTGCACTGGCTGGGAAGGGGGGCGTACGGTGGGAGTCAGGGTGGGGCGATGGAAGGAGAAGGTGATGGTTGTGTACTGCTCATTATGTGATGTGCGCATGATGGACACGGCCACTCGCGAGCCCCTCTCTTACATGGCACACACACACACACTGGTCCGCACCCACCCACCTCCCCGCCTTCCTGCAGCGCACCGCTGTGGAGGAGCAGATCCTGCACTTTGGGCAGACGCCCATGCAGCTGTTCAGGTGCGGGCCCGTGTGCAGCTGGGGGCTGGTGGGTGCAGGAGCCCCCCAACCCGCTGCCCGCCCGCTGCCCGCAGCCCTGAGTTCGTGCCTCTGCCTCAGCCTGCGGATTGGTGCCAGTTTTGGAACGTGCCGCCCACGGTAGCTGCAAGATGCGTCCTCGTGTCGTGTCCTGGTTAGCACAAAGTCCTGAGGCAGACCCTCCCTGCCCCTCCCTGACCGTCCCTGCTCCCCCGCCCCTGCTGCCGCAGGCGGCGTCACCCGCAGCGCGGCCCGCCGCCGCCGCCCTCCCTCAACCCGCTGCTCAACGGGCCCGACGTGATGCGCCGCAGCGCACTGGTGCTGCCGCAACCCCACAGGTGGGGCAAAGCCGGCTGGGCGGCGGCACTCTCCTTCGGGCCCTTTCATTTGAATGCCTTGGCGCTGGCAGTTTTCAAACTGGGCTACCAGGGGAGGTGGACACTCCGTGGCCTGCTTATCCCGCTACCCCTCCCTCGTCCCACTCTGCCCTCTTGCCTGGCGGCTCTCGTTCTCCCTTTTTAAATGCGAGTGCAGGAGCGGGGTGCCGCTGGTACAGATGTGGGCGGTGGAGGGGCGCGTGGTTCAGGTCTTTGGGGATGGAACAGGTGAGGGGAGGTGGTGGGGTGGTAGGGAGGGGTGTGAGGACGTGACCTGGCCTTGCCCTACAGCAGTTGTGTGGTGTTGTCAGGGCTGGTATACACATATATCGCTGTGGTGGCCAGGGCAAGGGTCATGAAATGGGGGGTGATACATTGATGTCATCAGCGTGCACCTGGCAAGGCAGCCGGCCCTGCTGAGGTGGCACGCCGGAAGTCGAGCGGGCACGCAGCTGCCCCATCCAACGTCACCTCGCATCTCTCCCAACCAGGTGATGCACCCTCCGGCCCTCTCCTACCCCCCCACACACGCTCCCACCACCCTTGCGCACCCTCCTGCAGTCGCCACCGCCCGCTGGCTGCCAGCTGGGCGGCAGGACTTGGCAGCATTCACCTTTAGCACCGCCGGGCTGCTGCCGGACGCCAGCGGGAGCAGCATGGAGCCAGATGCGCTGCCGCCCAGGTGGGTGGGGGGCGCCGGCCACTTTTGATATATACCGTGTCTCGTGTGTGGAGGGCATTTGCTCAAGGCAATCTGCTAGGACGGCTTCCTGCTCTGAGTGGGGCCTTCTTGCTGAGGGCTCCTGCTGAGGGCTCCTATCGCTGCGCGCATGCGTGATCCCGCCTCTGCCCTCCTCCTGGCACCGAGAGAGAGAGGGGGAGTCAGAACTCAGACTGTGAGCCAGACCGGTGCTGGCCCATCTGACCTCCTAGGTCCCGCAGACCGTGTGCAGCGCCCCACGCCTTCAACTTCATGCAACTGTCATCATGCCTGCTGCTGTCGCTCGCATGTGCAGGCTGCTGGCGGGCGCCTGGGCCGCGGGCCCGGCCGCTCCCGTGGGCACCACAGGCGGTGGCGGCAGCGGCGTGCCGGGCCGCCGGCAGCTGCCGCCTCAGTACGCGCTGGTGCA